>WARS01000063.1:2924787-2975078 GCA_008933995.1 Datnioides undecimradiatus | reverse complement strand
ACCAGCTCGACTGTTTCCCCCCACAGCTGGTCTGACAGGTGAGACGTTCCTGACTCCTGCTGTTAAAGAGAGGGAGGGGGAGAGGTGGGGGGAAATAAACAGCAGACCAACAGTTACACAACTCATAGACCCATAGACTCATAGAATACATAGACCTCAAATTAAGGATGAACAGTTACCATAGTAACTAGGTACTGACAGCATGCTAACGAGAAAGAATGCTAATAGCATGATAACCTGCTGTTTGTGTTGTTTGCAGTTCCTCTGCCGACCAGAGAGGGCAGTGTTTCAGCGTCTCCTCTCTCCTGTGAACTCAACACAGCCATCACCTGTCGTGACGATGTGGCCCCCCCGCCCATCCTCCCCAGAAGACACACCCACCCACCACCAGGCCATACCCACAAGTCTGGTAACCAGCGCGACTGTCGCCAACGTAGACGCCGCCGCACCACTTCAGCGAGGTCGGCAGACTGCGCTGAGAAGACTAATACCACGGCAACCATTGTTCAGTCAACCAAATTCCAGACACCGCTGGTGGGAGGGGCTAAAGCCGGGAGGTGAGTGTTACCTGAGGTGTAATTGAATGTTTTTACTCTGATGTTTTTATTCTGTATTCTGATTGGCTGCCTGGTCACATGACATCTGTGCCATCCCTGCAGGTGTGGAGGACCACAGCCCAGCTCCACTCATCTACAAGAGAAGAAGAAAGACAAACACCGCTACCAGTATGGCAACCACAGCTGTTACTATGGCTACTGTGGTTTTTATGGCGACAGATGGGAGGGGTGTGTCGGGGCAGAGGAGGACCCGCGGTTCCACGTCCTGGAAGCTGATTGGTTCAGAGACAAGAAGGTACTGGACGTGGGCTGTGGCACAGGTCACATGACACTGGCCATTGCTCGGAGATTTGAACCCACCCACATACTGGGGCTGGAGCTCGACGGGCGGTTGGTCCAGGCTGCCAAGCAGAACATCAGGCACTTCCTGTCACATGACCTGGTGCTGGAGGAGAGGAGAAAGAGGAGAGGAATGTCGGGATCATTTTCCTGTTCTCCAAGGAAGATGGAATTAGATGTGGAGCAGCAGGAGGAGCTGATGGAGGAGTTCCAGCAGGCTCTGTCTCTCCTGTCCTTCCCCCTGTCGTTCAGGGTGAGTCGAGGTCCTCTCTCGGCTCCTCCCCTCTGCCTTCCTTCATCATCATCGTCCTCCAGGTTCCCTGACAACATCACCTTCATACAGGTGAGTCTCACACCTGTTCTGCCAGAAAAGCTGTGACATCACCTGCTGACATCAGTGCTGTGACTCCTTCCACAGGGCGACTACGTTTCAGAGCAGGAGGCGTGGCCTGGGCAGGGTCTGTATGATGTCATCATGTGTCTGGGCATCACCAAGTGGGTGCACCTGCAGTCAGGTGACCAAGGCGTGGTCAGACTGTTCAAACGAGCCTATGAGAGCCTGTCACCAGGCGGATTATTCATCCTGGAACCACAACCATGGAGCAGCTACAGCCACAGCAAGAGGGCCTCGGTAACACACACGTAAACACACACATGCACACGCACACACCTGTAGATTCAGGACAAACGTGTGTGTGTGACCTGGATCTCTTCTGTCTGTTAGGAGGCGACGTCTCGCCACTTCAGGACTGTGAGACTCAGACCTGAACAGTTCACCTGCTTCCTGACTGACAGCGTGGGCTTCACCTCCTACAGGCTGCTCAAACACACAGGTACACTCACACACACAACTCTGATTTGATTGGTGCATCTTGATGATACAGCTACACACGTGCTAACAGACTCACCTGCTCTGTGTGTGTGTGTGTGTGTGTGTGTGTGTGTGTGTGTTTCCAGGTAACCAGCGACCGTTCTACCTGTTTCACAAAGGCTCCACCCAGAGGAAGTGAGGTCACCGGGGACAGGATGGGATGACTGTGAGGGGTCATCCTCTTGTTTCCATGGTGACCAGGACTGTGACTGACAGACAGGGGAGGAGGCAGCTGATTGGTTCTTATGTTTGACTGAAAGCTCACAGCTGATTGGCTGAATAGTTGAGCCAGATAAATAACTGCCTGATGACATCACAGCCTCAGCCTGATTGGACAGCTGGATTTCTGTGAAACAGGCTCATCAAGCCAAAGCAAAGGATTGTGGGTGATTTGTCCTCGCCACACGGACTCTTTGACTGACAGGACTCAGACAGGAAGTGACACGTTATTTGTTGTTTTTCTGCTTCAGTGTTTTGTGAAATAAAGCTTGTTGATCGGCTGCTGGTCGATTGATCGGTTCTTGTCCAGACTAAAGCTGCAGATTTATTTTCCAGCAGTGCACACTCACACTCACACCGCCAGATCAGAGGAACCAATCAGGACGTCTGTCTAAACAGACCATGTGATCCGTCCTCCTCTGTGAAGAACACGTGAAACATTTTCAGCCTGAGCTGAAATAAAACAAACAGAAAAACTGAGAAAACTTTATTGACACGTACTCGACACTTGAACATGAAGGAACAACATGCTTTCCACTTACAGGCTGGAGTCTGACTAATCAATAATCAGCTTTATTGATCTGGCAGTATCAGAGTATCTGAACTTCATATTGATTTTAAGATGATTCGCTGTGTTTAATGTGTTTGTTCAGTCAGTGCGACATTTCCTGTTTAGCTATAAACAAGCTTCGTTAGTGGGAGTTGTCACTGTTGGAGCGTCAGGCTGGATCGATGGCAGCTGTTGGACCTGATCAATGGCAGGTGGTAGACCTGATCACTTTGTTCACTTAGATCAGATCATCAATGTGAGGATGTTTCTACAAACTAAATATTCTGATTAAATGTCACCAGTTACAAACAAGGTAATTGATTTATTGATTAGTGATTAATCACTAGGGCGTGGCCTTGCTCACAGCCCCAGCTCCAGCCCTGCCTCGTTTCCATGGTAACCGTGGTGCTGGCCGTGGTCTGGTGAGTCCAACGTCAGCCCATCTGTTCTCTCTGTGCTGTCGTCTGGCAGTTGAGGGACTTCCACCTCGTTCTCTCCAGTGGCTCCGCCCTCTTCTGTGATGGCTTTGCCCACAACAGTGATGCCCCTGCCCGTGAGAGTTCCGCCCTCCTCTTTGATAGTCCCACCCTCCTCTGCGATGGCCCCACCCAGGCTGGTGACTGCGGTGAGACCGGGTTGACTCAGGAGTCGGTGAAAGCTCAACAACAGAGCCTGGGGAGGGGGGCGTGGTCAAACAACAGGGGTCACATGACCTGTTCATCTTTTTGGTTTCAATGAAAACTGAAATATCAATATTCATCAGGTAAAACATTAAAATATTGATCATTTAAACATTTTGTCACATGATGAATGAAATGATAGTAATGATAAATCAGGTCACATGATAGGTCACATGACATGAATAACAACGATGTTGATCAGCCAGTAAACTAATGACTGATCAATAATCAATAATGTTTGATTATAACATCAAACAGTAATTAGAACTTAATTAACCAAAGACTCTCACTTCATCTGACAGCCTCTATTTTTCCTATGATGCAGTGTACCGGCGTACACTGTGACATCACAGCAGCCTCACACTGTGGTGTGCTGTGTCATCGCATGTTTGTGTGTCGTGGGTGACCTCACCCGGCGGCGACCCTCTCTGCTCTCCTCGCTGTCATCTCCGGTGTGTCTCTCTCCGTCTCGCTCGCCCGCTCTCTCTCCCAGTAAAACCAGTTCATTGAGCCACAGACTGCTGCTGTTACTGGGAGACTGGACACACAGACACACACACACAGAGTCATGTGACTGCCTGAAACTCACATTGACCTGAACTTAAACTACAGTGAAGGCTCACCTCCTGGGAGGAGTCCATCTGCTCCATGCCCTGCAGGATATCACTCAGTATGACATCATACACTCAGTTTGACACATGAAAGAATGTCTAATTTAATTAAAGTTAATGTCTGAGCTCATTAACTGTTGACCATAATCAAACAACATAATGACATCACACAGCACCCTGTGTGTGTGTGTGTGTGTGTGTGTGTGTGTGTGTGTGTGTGTGTGTTTGTGTGTGTGTGTGTGTGTGTGTGTGTGTGTGTGTGTGTGTGTGTGTGTGTGTGTGTTACCATGTTCTCCAGCTTCTCCAGCTTCTGTCGCTCTCTCAGCTGTTGAGGACCCTGTAACAAAACACCAGAGTCAGTTCAGCGCAGGGCCTTCTGGTCACATGGTGCTGTGATGTCAGCATGATGTTCTGACCAATCAGCAGACTCAGATTTAAACTGCAGTGAAAGCATGGCATGAAATACTGAGTTGTGTTCAGATCTGCTCTTCTGATCAAACTTTCACTGGTTTGCTCTCAGTCTCAACGTGCCAGCAAAAGAGAATTAAAAACTATAAAATATTCTTTTTCTCCATCATTTTGGTTTTATTCTTATAGTTCCTGCAGTTCCCCTCATGTCCACTGGATGTAGCTGTGACTCTGCTGAGGTGAACGAGCAACAGGACAGTTTGATTAACGAGATATTGTGATTATATAACTACAAATAAGAGATCCACAGATGCTCATGGGTAATACTGCAGGGCACGGCAAAGGTCCACCCTGCAGAGGAGTCTGTTACTGCCCGTCCCCTCCAACACAAACATCATTTCATCATTTCATCAAACATGGAGGCTCAGGTGACCTCTGAACTCTGGCTCGACTCAGAGGAGGCCGATGAGGAGGACGACGAAGAGGACGAGGTCTTCTGTTGACCGACATCAGGAGTGGGAGGAGGCTGTGGACACAAACAGAGTCTGCTCAGTGTGTGTGTGTGTGTGTGTGTGTGTGTGTGTGTGTGTGTGTCAGAACCTGCCAGGAAAGTAAGTAATGCTGCTGCTAACACTCCTAATGCTAATGCTAACACTTCTACTGAAACTGCTAACGCTGCTGCTAACACTGCTAATGTAACTGCTAATGCTGCTGCTAATACTGCTAATGCCACTGCTAGCCTTTCTGCTGATTTTTTTTTGTCTGCAGTGCCCAGTAACACTTCACGTCTACTTCCAGTACCAACAATACTTCCAGTACCTCCACTGCTACTGGTCCACATGTTGTGTACTCACTGCCGTCTGGTCCAGCTGTTGCTGGAGAATCAGCTGAAGGCTGCTGTGTTCCCATGGTAACTATAAAACACACACACACAGACATATCCTCAGTGTTATTGATTACATCTCTAAACAATACACTGATCAGGATCAATCAACAGAATTCTTACAGGTGCAGCCTGGTTCTGATCCAGTAGACAGACCATCATCAGAAACATCCACATCCTGGAAAACTGGTCCCCCTAACTGGTGCAGACTGGCAGAAGCAGGTCAGTCCCGATGGTCTGGATCAGTCCTGATGGTCTAGATCTGTTCTGATGGCCTGAATTGGTCCTGATGGTCTGGAACTGTTCTGATGGTCTGGATCAGTTCTGATGGTCTGGATCTATTCAGATGGTCTGGATCAGTCCTGATGGTCCGGAATCTGTTCTGATGGCCTGAATTGGTCCTGATGGCCTGGATCTGTTCTGATGATCTGGATTGGTCAGGGTGGCCTGAATTGGTCCTGATGGTCTGGATCGTTTTTATTGTGTCTTCAGCAGGAAGTGACTTGTCATCATATCTTCCTCTGTCCCGCCCCCCTCCTACTGACAGCCGCCCATCAACAAAAACAACAACCTGACGTGTGTGTGTGTGTGTGTGTGTGTCTCTGGGTGTGTGTGTGTTCAGAATAATTAAGGATCAGGGTACTTCTAAGGCATCAGAGGTAAACGAACTCTGCTGCCAGTTACCGTATTAACACTGCTGAGGTGACGGTGCTGATCAATAAGGAACCTATAAGCATTGATAAATGTTATTGACACACGATAACGAGCTTCATGAGGACATGTATTCATTTGTAATGATAGTGATGATAGATAATAGTTTTGGATATTGATACATTAATAATAATAAAATCTGTATATTTGTTTACAGCTTTACAAACGCAGTACAAGTAAAACAGTGAAGTAATAAAAACAGTGAAGAACTCGAGTAAATATACTCAGTTACTGTTCATACTGGTGCTACACCAGCACGTCGGTGACATCACACGTTACACAATCACATCCTGTGTGCCCAGGGCGTGGAGCTGTGGTGAACCAGCCGACAACACAACAACAACACAACCGGCTGACAGTAAACACATTACACAACCAGGAGGATTTACTGCCCTGCACACACACATGCAGGCACACAAACACACACGCACACACAGACACACGCAAGCATGCACACACACACAGAATGTGAGTTAATATCTGAGCTTTATGGTTCGTTTCTGCAGTTTGTTTCTCCAAACAGAGACTGACGGGATATAAAACACAGACAATATGATAATAAACGTTTTATTACGACAGCAGTTACTCATCACCTCCCCTCCACCAAACCAGGGTTGACCAATCACAGCTCAGCAGCTTGAACTAGTCCCAGCAGGTGTGTTTTTGTTTGTGTTCTTGTATTGCATCACACTGGATTCTCTACTATCTGTTAGCACGACGCTACCTGTTAGCTTTGGATTAGATTAATGAGGTCAAGTGATGTCACGCTGATTTCCTGGGTTTCTGTCGGCAAGTAGACCCTCAGCCGGGGTTCTCAGGTGATCAGACACAAACTTTCCTCACTACTTTGTTTCCTCGCTGCTGCTCTCAGCTGGATTAGCCACTGCTGCTATGCTAGCCTTCATCATCCTCCTGTGAGATCGCTGGCTGACGATCTGTTGGCGGTGCTCTCTGTCTGCAACATACTGACTGTTGACGAAGGCCTAAAGGGGATTAGAGTAAACGTTAGTCTGGTGACGATGTAGCACAGGTGATGTTTCCCTGTTGGTGTGAGAAGAGACGACTCTCTGCTTGGATGCTGTTTCCATGACAACGGATTTGCTGGGTTAGCTGGTGGCCTTCAGGCCTCCATCACTGTCAGGCTGTGAACTAACTCCTGTGTCTGGATCAGAGCTGACTTTACCAAACGTTTCTGGACTCTCGTCATTTTCATCAGAGCTCAGGCTAAGACCTCTCTGACAGACAGTCAAGGGACTGGTAGTTGAACCAAGAAACCCAAGACAAAGGAGATCTACAACCTCCTGGATGCTGTGAAACACCTCTTGAAATCCAGAACCAAGCCTGAAATTCTTGTTTATCCTACGTCTGCCAGAGCCGACCCTGTGCCAGTTTACCAGGTTAGTTTTGTCTGAGCTTGAACCCGTGACCTCCTGCAGCACTGGATCAGGAACAAACCCATCCACTGTCCTGGTGCCCAACACGTACTTCTGCTGACTCGCTGGTCATGTGGTTTGAACGTGACACCCTGATTTGGCTGGTGTGAAACTCCTGCTTCTTCATCAGGAAACGTGACATTGGTTGATCGCTCATCATTTCCTCCGATGACAGGTTCTCTTTGTTAGTAGTGATCATGTGATCATTGTACTCTTTTCTCATTGGCTGGCCGCTAGTTTCTGACTCACTGGGGAGAAGAGATGCCATTGGCTGGGTGTCCTGTTTGCTTGTTTCATGGATCATGTTGTATGTGATCATGTTTAAATTTATATGGATGAATTTATTGTTGACTTGCTTTAGAACAAAATAAACAACAAACATATTAAAGATATAGATGTTCACCTGCAGGTCTTCATTAGAGGACGAGTCACTGTTTGAGCTCAGCTGCAGAATGACAGCGACACAACAGTCACTGCCACACATCTGTCAACATCACCTGGACTCAGGCAGAAATGAGTTCAGACGAGGGCGGCCATGTTGCCCCAACACACATCGAGGATGCTGGGAAGTGTAGTTCTTGTCTGCAGTCAGTGAGTAAGAGCAGGACAGCTGTGAAAGCTGCTGAAGCTGCCGGCGGTAGAGGAGCACTGGTTTTACCAGTCGTGTTATGGAGGATAATGGCAGGTGAACTGATCGCGGCGGGCGCATCCCTGTGATGTTTATGAAGAGGACGTTTGTTGTCTGAGCAGCCAAACACACACACACACACACTCTGACAGAGGATTCGGCGGGAATCGAACCAACAACCCTGTGATCAGCAAACGTTATGTTCTCACACTGAGAGACACGTTCTTCTGTTTACAGTGAAACGTTGAGTGTGTGTGTTTATATATAATGCAAACATGAGCAGAAACACAGAAGAAAATCTGCCTGTGGTCGTTGTTACACCACAAGCTCTCTGCAAACGTGTGTGTGTGTGTGTGTGTGTGTGTGTGTGTGTGGTTATGTTTCCTGTCTGTTCTAAATGTGTGCCCTGAATTTAAAACCCTGTTTATCTGCTGAAACCACAGACTGTAAATATAGAAAACACTCACACACACACATTCTCACACACTCTCACTCAAAACACACACAAACACACACTCTCATACACACACACTCTCTCACACACATGGTCGGATGGCGTGCTGCAGTCACAGTACTCACTCTGTACTACAAGCTAACAGGTCATGTTAGCTTACTGGGGCTGCAGAGCTCAGCAGTGAACAGCTGGGCACTAATGCGGCCTGCAGCATCTGTTCCAGGTGTTTCCAGGCTGCTCCAGGTCAGTTCCAGCTGTTTCCAGGCAACAGGAAGTATAAAATATTTATCAAAATTAAAAAACAATAAATGATTAAATTAAAAACCTTGTTTATTTATTCTTATTTGTTATTTACTGATGTGTTCAGTTCAGTTTGTTTGCTCCATACTCACAATGTAAATAAGATTAATTAGGGGTTAATTAGTCAGTGAGTTAATGAGTTGATTAGTTTGACCAGAGTGGTAACCGATGTTCTTCATATTAGAGATGTAAAACTGGGTCGTTAGCCTAGCTTAGCACAATGACTGTATGTGTATGGGATCAGTTAGCATGCTGCTCAGCCATAGTGACCCTAACCTAACCAGCCTAGTGACCCTTATCCCCTCTGCTGACCAGAGGAAGTCGTTAATGAACAGCTGCTCTAAAGTCACACACTTCCTGTCATGTGCATATGTCGAGAACATGTAGAGATGTTTCAGCTGAGGAGCACCTGGACTGATGCTCTGCTGTGTGATGGTGTTGATCAGCTGATCAGCAGGAACCAGCTGCCCCCCCCCTCAGTGTGTGTTTGTGTCTCTGACAGACTCAGTTTGTTGTTGTCGTCATGATGAAACCTGCTTCTCTGTGTCCTGCTGCAGCTCAGCACAGTAGCTTTAGCTAATAGCATTAGCTGCAGCCTGTCTGCAGCAGCTCTCTCCAGTCTGCAGCAGCATGTTTCTTCAGGAAGTTGTGCTTTGGTTCAGGATTTCTTCTCTTCTCTGGCTGCCAGTAGTCATCCCGGTTACACTGCTCCCTGCAGAGCCGATGGGCAGCAGCGACAGCATGTGGACCGGAGCGTTAGCATCCATTTGGAGCAACAGCTAGCCATGACTTCAGCGCGTCCTGATCCGACAGAGGCGGCCTGTGAGAGCTGAGCTGTGTGTTGTGTGACGTGTTGTTGCCACAGGTCAGAGATGTGCAGCTATGAACCGTTTGGTTTCTGATCTTTTAGAGACGCTGAGCTATGATTTCTGTCCTCCACAGCAACAAACTCTGCACAGCTCCTCTCTCCAACATCCACAGATGTCTTCCTGCAGCACAGCAGCTCTCACAGCTGAGACACGCACAGACTGGTTCATCATGTCAACAACAACAATCAGACACAAAACTTAAACTGCAGCGTTTCAAAAAGCTCAGTGTGTGTGTGTGTGTGTGTGTGTGTGTAATATGTCGACTCTGAACTCAAGCCATAAAGTCTGAACAACAGACTAATCGGTGGAGTTTGTCCTCCAGAGGCAGGACGTCAAACATTAATGAAACACACACACACACACCGCGGATGTCTTCAGTTGAGTCACCAACACACACAGGTGAAGCAGCAGCTTCACACACCTGAGCCTGATGGGCATCGACTGACAGGTATGAACACAGATTTAATTCAATTCAATTCAATTCAATTTTATTTATATAGCGCCAATTCACAACAAAAAGTCATCTCAGGGCACTTTACAAACAGAGCAGGTCTAGACCACACTCATTACTGTTAGTTACACCCAACAGTTCCACCATGAGCAAGCACTTGGCAACAGTGGCAAGGAAAAACTTCCTTTTAACAGGCAGAAACCTTGGACAGATCCTGGCTCTAGGTGGACGGCCATCTGTCTTGACCGGTTTGGGGGGGGGGGGAGTACAATATAGAATAATGACAGCAAATGACAGCAATAGGCAGCAGAGGACACGGGGCAGGTCGGTGGAGCCACAGGTCAGATGTTCAGCTCTGGAGCCACAGGTATCTGTAGAGAGGTACAGAGAGAGAGACCAGAGAGAAACAAGCACAGCACTAGGGGAGAGAGGACACAGAGCTAATGGAGTTTAAGGAGAGAGAGGGAAGAGGAGGAGTGTGGAGACCATCATGGGATGTCCCCCAGCAGCCTCGGCCTATAGCAGCATAACTAGGGGATGGCATGGATGGTGTAGTTCACATGGTAACTAGAGCTAGCTGTAGGCTTTGTCGAACAAGAAGGTTTTAAGTTTTACTTTAAAAGTAGAGAGGGTGTCTGCCTCTCGGACCCAGACTGGCAGCTGGTTCCACAAGAGAGGAGCCTGATAGCTAAAGGCTCGGCCTCCCATTCTACTTATGGAGATTCTGGGAACCACAAGCAAACCTGCACTCTGGGAGCGAAGTGATCTGTTGGGTTGATAGGGACTTAGCATCTCATTGAGGTACAATGGAGCTTGGCCATTAAGGGCCTTGTAGGTAAGAAGAAGGACTTTAAAATCTATTCTGGACTTTACAGGGAGCCAATGAAGAGAAGCTAAAACTGTAGAAATATGATCTCTCTTGCTAATTCCCACCAGAACCCTTGCAGCAGCGTTTTGGATGAGCTGGAGGCCTCGCAGTGAGCTAGTCGGACAACCTGACAACAAGGAATTACAATAGTCCAGCCTTGAGGTAACAAATGCGTGGACTAGCTTTTCGGCATCATTTTTGGACAGGATACTCCTAATCTTAGCTATGTTGCGCAAGTGAAAGAAGGCAGTCCTAGTGACCTGCCTAATATGGGACTGATAGGACATATCCTGGTCAAATATGACTCCCAGGTTCCTCACGGTAGAACTGGAGGCCAGGGTAACACCATCCAAAGCGTCTGCAAGGTCAGATAACCTGTCTCTGAGGTGTTTAGGCCCAAACAAAATCACCTCAGTTTTGTCTGTATTTAGAAGCAGAAAATTATAAGTCATCCAGGCCTTAATGTCTGTCAGACATGTCTGAAGTCTGACTAGTTGATCTGTTTCTTCTGGCTTCATAGATAAATATAGCTGTGTATCGTCCGCGTAGCAGTGGAAATTTATGTTGTGCTTCCTAATAATATTGCCTAGGGGGAGCATGTAAAGGGAGAACAACAATGGTCCAAGCACAGAACCCTGTGGAACTCCATGATTAACCATTGTGTGCACGGACGAGTCGTTATTAACGTGGACAAACTGGAATCTGTCGGATAGATAAGATTTAAACCAGCTTAGTGCTGTTCCTTTAATGCCAATGACATGTTCTAGTCTCTGTAGTAGGATACCGTGATCGATGGTGTCAAATGCAGCACTGAGGTCTAGCAGGACAAGTAAAGAGACGAGGCCATTGTAGAAGCTATTAGGAGGTCGTTGCTAACGTTAACCAATGCTGTTTCTGTGCTGTGATTTATTCTAAATCCTGACTGAAATGCTTCAAATAAACTGCTCCTCTGCAGGTGATCACATAACTGATCAGCCACGGCCTTTTCAAGGAGTTTAGAAATAAAGGGGAGGTTGGATATTGGTCTGTAGTGCGCTAAAACACCAGGGTCGAGAGAAGGCTTTTTGAGTAGAGGTTTGATGACAGCAACCTTAAAAGCCTGTGGAACATAACCTGTTAGTAATGACAGATTGATCTGGTCTAATATAAAAGTGCCAATCAGGGGGAAAACATCTTTTAGAAGACGAGTTGGGATGGGGTCCAAAAGACAGGTTGAGGGTTTGGATCTAATGATTGTTGAGGACAGTTCAGTGAGCTCTATAGGAGAGAAGTGGTCCAGAGATAAATTAGGGCCTGCAGACATTTCAGGGGCTGCTGCAGATGACACACATGGATCTCTAACAGTTGAAGAGAGTGCGTAATGAATTCTTTCCCTAATATCTTTGATTTTACTAGTAAAGAAATTCATAAATTCATTGCTACTGAGAGCTGAGGGAATAGTTGGCTCAACAGAGCTGTGACTCTTTGTCAGCCTGGCTACAGTGCTGAACAGAAACCTGGGGTTATTCTTATTTTCCTCTATTAATTTGGAATAATAGGCACTTCTTGCCTTACGCAGGGCTGATTTGTATGTTATAATACTATCTTTCCAGGAAAGGTGAAATTCTTCAATATTAGTGGATCGCCACTTCCTCTCTAACCTTCGTGAGGACTGTCTTAAAGTGCGTAACTGTGTGTCAAACCAGGGAGCTAGCTTCCTCTGCTTGGTGGCTTTCTTATTCTGTTTTATAGGGGCCACATTGTTCAGTGCTGTGTGCAGTGTAGCTGCAGTATTATCAACAAGATAATCTATATGTACTGGATTAGTAGTTAGGCTGCTACCCTCTGTTGTAATGGCACGTGGCATAGAAGCCAAAAGAGACGGAATAACTTCCTTAAATTTGGAAACAGCATTATCAGAGAGACACCGACTGTAGGTAGTCTCCCTGCCAAATGCTGAGAAGTTCATAATTGTGAACTGAAATGTTATTAAAAAATGGTCAGATAAAAGAGGGTTCTGGGGAAACACTATTAAATGTTCAGTTTCTAAGCCATATGTCAAAACAAGATCGAGGGTGTGATTAAAGCAGTGAGTAGGTTTGTTAACGTTTTGAGAAAAACCAATTGAGTCTAAAACTGAATTAAAGGCATTCCTAAGGCTGTCATTGGTGTCATCTACATGAATGTTGAAGTCACCCACTATGATTACTTTGTCTGAGCAGAGCACTAGTTGAGATAAAAAGTCAGGGAATTCAGATTAAAAACTCTGAATAAGCAGCAGGCGGATGATACACAACCACAAACAGAACTGGTTTCTCTGATCTATCGTTAGGGTGGCAGAGACTGAGAGTGAGGGACTCAAATGTTTTAAACCCAGGCTTAGGTCTGGGATTGATTAGTAAACCTGAGTGGTAGATTGCTGCCACTCCTCCTCCTCGGCCTGTGCTTCGAGGAATATGGTGATTAATGTGACTGGCAGGGGTCGACTCATTTAAACTAACGTATTCTTCCTCCTGCAGCCAGGTCTCAGTAAGACAACATAAATCAATGCAATGATCGGTAATCAAATCATTTACTAACAGGGATTTAGACGAGAGAGATCTGATATTTAATAATCCACATTTTATTGTGGTGTGTTATTTACAGATAGAGTGCAGTCAGAGCGTGTGTGTCCATGTAGTCAGAGTGTGTGTGTCCATGTAGTCAGAGTGTGTGTGTGTGTGTCCCTGTAGTCAGAGAGTGTGTGTTCATGTAGTAATTGTGTGTCTGTGTGTGTGTGTGTGTGTGTTTCAGCTCCTTCAGGATCTCTGTGTCCCTCCTGCTCTGCAGCGCCTCCTGGAGAAGGATCAGTCCTGCTGACACAGAGCAGTGAAGCCTTCATCATCATCATCACCATCATCATCATCCTCTGCAGGTGCTGTCAGGTCAAAATTTGCTGACTCGATAGATAAAAAGTCATAAAGTTCTGTTTGTTTCAACTTTTACTGATAACAGGAGACACACACACTTATACACACACACAGATTTGTACACACACACTTATACACACTCAGATTTGTACACACACACACTTGTACACACACTCACAGATTTGTACACACACACACGTTCATCAAACTGAGATGTGTGGATCTTCAGGTTTTTCTTCGGCTGCAGTTGAACTCTCGCTGCCTTGTGTTGTTTGTTGTGTTTAAAGGTCATAAACATGATAAAGGTGTAACACTCACCTGTCCTCACTGCGGCGACTCTGATTGGTCCCCCAGCTCCACCTGCAAACTGACCTCAGTGGAAACTCTGTCTTTGCTTCTCAGGGCATCAACATGTTGACCACCGGCAGTCTGCTGACTGAGGAACAGCTGCTCTGCTCCCTCTGCCTCGACATCTTCACCCTCCCCGTCAGGTTGCCATGTGGACACAACTTCTGCAGGAGCTGCATCACTCACCACTGGGACGTGAGCGGCATGTGTCACTGTCCCAGCTGCGACGAGCATTTCAACGTGCAACCAGAGCTGCAGAGCAACAAATTCATCTCTGAGATGGCAACTCGTCATAGAGAGTCAATGGGAGAGACGGCTGGCAGCAGCAACTGCAGTGGCAGCAGCAACCACAGCCGCAGCAGCAGCAGCAACCACAACCACAGCTACAGCAGCAGCTACAGCAGCAGCCGCAGCAACAGCAGCACCCTCAGCTACTGCAGCAACCACAGTAACTGCAGCAACCACAGCAATTGCAGCAGCCGCAGCAGCCACAGTAACCGCAGCAACCGCAGCAGCCGCAGTAGCTGCAGTGGCAGAAGCTCTGAGCAACAAGTTGCCAAACCTGGAGATGTTTGCTGTGATGAGTGCAGGGGAACTAAGCTGAAGGCCCTGAAGTCCTGCCTGGTGTGTCTGGCCTCCTACTGTGAGTCTCACCTGAAGCCTCACCTGACCACATCAGGCCTGAGGAGACATCAGCTGATCGACCCTGTGGACAACCTGGAAGGCCGGGTGTGTCCGACACACGACAGACCGCTGGAGCTGTTCTGCAGGACGGACTGCACCAACGTCTGCATGCTCTGCACGGTCCTCGACCACAACTCGCACATGTTGGTTCCTCTGAAAGAAGAGAGTGACAGGAGGAAGTCCATGCTGGCAAAGACAGAAGGTAAAATACATCAGATGATCCAGGAGAGACAGCGGAAGATTAAGGAGATGAAACTCTCAGCAATGCTCAACAAGGAAGCTGCAGGCAGACAGATGGCTGCTGGCATTCAGGTCTTCAATGATCTGATGCACTTGCTTCACACAGGTCTGACCGAACTCATCGAGACAATTGAAGAGAAGCTAAAAACGACAGACGGACTGGCTGAAGGCTTCATCTTAGAGCTAGAACATGAAGTCTGTGAGCTGACTGAGAGGAGCACTGAGGTGGAGCAGCTCTCACGCTCTGAAGACCATTTTCATCTTCTCCAGAGTTTCTCCTCCATGAACGTGGTTCCCCCCACAAAGGGCTGGACAGGGGTTGGCATCAGTCAGCCATTATATGAGGAGAAGGTGAGGAAGGCTGTGGTGAGAGCTGCGGACCAGCTGCAGAAGACATTCAACCGAGAGAAGAAGAAGCTGCTGGAGGCCGAGCTGAAGAGGGTCCAGCAGTACGAAGTGGAAGTGACTCTGGATCCTCAAACGGCGAGTCCCTGGCTCATCCTGTCACACAACCGCAAACAAGTGAGTCTCAGCGACATGAAGAAGATGCTTCCAGACAAGCCTGAGAGATTTTATCCGGGTGGTGGAGTCTTGGGCGAGCAGAGCTTCTCTTCAGGGAAGTTCTACTACGAGGTCTGTGTGAAGGACAAGACGAAGTGGGATTTCGGAGTGGTCAAAGCGTTGATCAACAGGAAGACAAAGATCACAAAGAACCTGGAGAGTGGCGTCTGGCTCCTGAGTTTGAGGAAGGGAAATGAGTACAGAGCTCGTGGAGGCCATGACGACATTCGTCTCAGTCTGACGTCTCACCCTCAGAAGGTCGGGGTGTTCATGGACTATGAGGAGAATCTGGTCTCCTTTTATGATGTTAGTGCTGCAGAGCTCATCTTCAGCTTCACTGGCTGCTGCTTCACTGAGAGGCTCTACCCGTTCTTCAGTCCCGGCCACGCTGGTATAAACTCCGCCCCTCTGATCATTTCTCGTGTCAATCACTGATCAGATCCTGTTCTTTGTTTTTCCCCAAATCAGCTGATCTGAGTGATCATCCAATCAATACAGTGCCTCCTGATCATCATTTGTAATTAATACAGGAGGTGTGATCAAAACCTGTGTCCTCCGTCCTGCAGAGTAGTGACCTTGTGCAGAGTAGTGACCTTGTGCAGTGATGCTCTGCTCCCAGAGCTCCTGCTACGCTTGGATCTCCCCCTGGAAGTCCTGCTCTGTGACCTTATAAAGCTCCATCTGTGACGTCCTCTGGACCTCCTCCACTGTGTCAGAGCAGAGACCCTTCAGCTGCACCGTCACTGTGGAGAAGCAGAGCTCCACCTGTCCCAGTTCGGGTGGTTGGTGCTGAGTCTCCTCCCTCAGACGCCTCAGAGCGGTGCAGCAGAGCTCTCCACTGACAGTCTGACCCTGGAGGATGAATTCACGCTGCCCCACTAATGTGGGAGGAGACAACCAGCATGTCCTCCTGATCTGACGCAGACAGTTCCCTCTGTGACTCTACAGCTTCTCCACTGCTCAGGCTGTTGGTTGCAGACAAACATCAGTTCATCAGGCACTGACTCAGGCTGTGACTCAGGCCTCATTAACTCTGTAATTGTGGTCCTGATAATGATCATGTGACTCTGGACACTGACTCACAGCTGCTGTGCTCATTATTGTTTGTTCTGGTCGCACCTCACAAAACATTTAATTGATTGAAACAAACGATGGTTTTACTGCACAGACCCTTATCAAACTGCTTGTATGAGACAGATTTGACATGATCACACGGTTGTTGATCCTCCGTTAGAAACTCCTGACTCAGCACGAAACAAACCAAACAAACTGTTTTGAATTTAGTCACTTCGATCTTAATCAATAATGTTTGTGATAATCATTAACTGATCAGAATGATGAATCAATATCTCCATCAACACTTTCATCATTTACCTGCTCTGAACCAACTTCCTGTTTGGTTTTCACAGTAAAAGGTCCGGTCAGCTGACTCTCAATGAGCTGCAGGCTGAAAGACTGGTTGCTATGACAACAGCTCTAGATTAATGAGAACTAAAAGATCTAGACTGGAGTAAGTGTGTGTGTGTGCAGGTGTGTTGAGGTGTGTGTGTGTGTGTGTGTGTGAGAACTGTATCAACATGCTCTAAATGTGTGTTAATGTAACATCAGTGTGGCCAAACAGAGAAAGGTGTCGACATGAATCATGTTGTGTTTTCTTTGATCAGTGATCGCGATGATTGATCACGATGATTATGATGATCACTGATATTTGCTCAGTCATTGTTTACACATTAACAGACATGTAAAGTAATCAGAACCTGTGACACAATAAACTGCGCTCGATAGTTTGCAGCATTTCTCTTTTTTTAATAACTGAAGTTTTTTGTGTCGGGATAAAAAAGAGTTTTCACACGTTTCAACGTTTTGTCACTGTTTAAGGTCAGCTCTCACAGTGGTGATGTCACATGTTTATACTTCCTGTTCTTCAGGCATCCACTGTGTTTAAACCTTTGAATTCAAACGTTATTGAACTGAGTGCTGACAGCAGCTCCTGTGTTCTCACATGTCCAGTCAGTTCAGAGGTTGAGCAGCAGGTGGGGCCACGCTGACGCCTGGACACCGAACAGAGAAACAAACGGCAGCAATGAGTTCAGACGTTTAATGAAACACAGGAAACGTTTTACAGGAAACAGATCACAGATCAGGCGGTGTCTAGTTAAGCGGCTCTCGGGCTGTAGAACGGCAGCGCCCGGATGAAGGCGTCCAGACGGCTGCTGAACAGCTCGCTGTCCAGAGGCTGAGCCAACACACACACAGGGTTCTTCACGATGTACTCCACATAGAGCTGCGCAGACAGACAGACAGACAGACAGGTGGTAGAGAGACAGCCAGGGTTAACAGGGTCAAGTCAGGACAATCACTTCCTTTAGATCTTTCACAATAAAAGCCCTGGATGACGCAGGACCAGAGTGAGTGAGAGGAGGAGCGAGGAGGCGACGATCAGCCGGTTGTCCAGACTCGAAATCATTTCCTTTTGTCAGCTCGTCCCAGCAACATGGGACAACGACAATAAGACAAAAGGAATCCAGCGAACAATGAGAACAAAGTCTGAACAGGAACAAGGTCCAAGTATTTCAAACAGACAGTGTGTGTGTGTGTCTTACATTGCTGTATATGTGCTGCAGCGTCTCTCTGGCGTTGGACACTGACAGGTCTGTGTTCATGACAAACCTCAGTCCGCTGGGAGTCTCGTAGTAGTGAAGTCGATATTTGCTGGTCTGAAAGGACAGGAACCCCTCCTTCCTGAGGACAGACAGTTAAGGACCACAGACAGACAGACAGGCAGACGGACAAGTCGCTGCAGTGAAGGATACATGTCCAGAGGAGACATCTTACTGACGAATGAGCGGATGGAGAACAGCATCCCATACATCAGCTTGAACTCCTGCAGAGACAGAGACAGTTTAACTTTCCACGCAGTTGATCGAGCTTTGGTTCTGTTGTTCTGCGTGGTCGCTCCTTCACCTCCTCTTTGGAGATCCCCGCCTGCTTCTTACGGTTCCATTCGTTATAATACAGACAGCTGCCGTTACGGTCAAATATGTACAAGTTATGGACCGTCATCTGAAACATACACACAGTGGATGCCATCAACAAACGGCGTTCACACACACTGGATGCAGGTGATCAAATGTCTTTTCAATAAATCGATAAGCATCAATAAGCACTGGTTGTGTCAGGTTGTGCCGAATGGACTATCTGCTGTCCGTTGTAAGGTAGAAGGTGTTTAATTTGGCGTTAAAATGACATTTTTCTCAGACGGAGTCTGGTTGTGTGGGGACGTTAGAAACGCGACCGATAATTTGTTAATTTATTAAAACATAATTCCAACAAAACACGGTTTCTAAAACAAGTACAGCAACTATCAAAACGCATCGAGCTGAGGTGAAACATGACGGATTCAGTCTTTAAACGGAGTTTTCTGACACATTTAACGGATCTGCGGCGGTGTTTACCTCCTCTTCCCGGTTCCTGCAGAGCTCAGGACCCCGCGGCAGAGGTGTCAGCTTACATGCCGCAACAAAACTGTTTTTCTGGAGTTTTATAAATGCACATTTATTTCCAGTAATGAGACAAAACACGAACTGATGTCAAATGTACTTTTTGATCGTAAACATTAATCTGTGACTTTGTTGATGACCGATAACGACGCAACGAGTTATACCCGCCTCACATTGACGGCGGTCTCCTCAAACAGCGCCTCTCGTGCCCGGTTTGGACAAATAAAAAACAAGATGGCGGCCGCAGTAACAATGATGCCGAACTTCGGACAGAGCATTTCTGCTCAAAGCGACCTGGTCCCGGACTGGACCGGCCAGGAAGTCAGCACCGGGGTGAGTACGTATGCTTCATGACAGGAGCGGACCGAACCTCTGGTTCCGTTAACACCGAGAGTTAATGAACTAGAAACAGCGGCTGAATGAGACAGCAGTTATGCGGCGGCTAACTGCTAACGAAGCTAACTCTCATGGACTGTTGGACAGAAGTAACCGAACCGGACCGAGCAGCCGGTGTGTCGATGAGCTCAGCCGGTTCGTTTAGAGTCGATTATCTGCTGAGGAACCTCCTCAGTGTCATCAATGATGTGTCCGATCATGGATGCATAGTGTCACAAAGTAATCTGTTACAAACTAAAACTGAACATCCCGATTAAGTCTGCTGCAGCACGGTGACGCAATTCACTGACCAGTCAAAGAAGGTCCTACAGACCTACGGTGTGTCAGACCTACAGACCTACGGTGTGTCTGATGCTTTTATCCAAAGCGACGATCATGTTGAACAGGTACAACACGAGCAAAGATCAGGTTGGAAAATCCATGCAGACAAGTGCTGAGAGATGTTTTCACTCCTGTAGGACTCGGGTGTGGACAGGTAGAGCTGAGGCTTTTTTTAAGTGTTGCTATGACAGCATGTAGCCATAGAAAACACTCTGGTCTTGAGCAGCTTCTTGAAGGTTGTGAGGGACTCTGTGGATCAAATGGAGTTGGGTAACTCATTTCACCACTGGGGTACAACAGAGGAGCAGAGTCCAGCTCCTGGTTTTGGCCCCGTTGTGATGTTGGGACTAGATGTCTCTCATTGGTTGAGCACAGAGAGTGGGATGGAGTGTAGACCTGGATGAGGGGTTCAGGAAACCAGGAGCTGGTTTTTGGTTTTGTAAGCAAGCGGCGACTGGGAGCCAGTGGAGGGACGGGAACAGGGGGAGACCTGAGCTTTGTTGGGTTGAAGACCAGACGAGCTGCTGCATCTGGATCATCTGCAGGGGTCTGAGTGAACATGAGGGAAGACCAGCGAGTCAGGAGCTGCAGAGGTACGATTCAAACCGACAGAGACGGATCCTGAGAAGCAGAGTGTGGTGAGAGTAGAGAGGAGGGTTTGGTGGTGGACAGTGTTGACGGCCGCCGACAGGTGGAGCAGCAGTCGAGCTGAGGACTGGCCAGCAGCTCTGGCAGATCCTGCTCCTGAGAGGAGCACAAATAGGAAATACATAACACATCAACAACGTCCATGTTAGAGTCAAAAACAATGTGTGATCTCATCATCTCACATGTACAACTCCACCCAGTAACCTGTCTGTCTGCCTGTCTGTCTCTCTGTCAGACCACCATCATGGCAGTGGAGTATGATGGAGGAGTGGTGATCGGTGCTGACTCTCGCACCACCACCGGGTATGTAAAAAGTGTGTGTGTGTGTGTGTGTGTGTGTGTGTGTGTGTTAATGGTCATACTGTATGTGATAGACACTTCTCTCTTTAACCTGTCTGTCTGCCTGTCTGTCTCTCAGAGCTTACATTGCCAACAGAGTAACAGACAAACTGACTCCGATCCATGACCGAATCTTCTGCTGCAGGTCAGTTCACTTCCTGCTTCCTCCTCACTTCCATTCTAACAACACACACCAGGAACTTTAATAAACCACTAAATGAAACGTCAGAAGGATCCCAGACCCTTTTTAAAGAAAAAAAACGTTAGGTGTTCCTCGTCTTCTCATTTCTGTGTGTTCCTCACGTTCTCATTTCTGTGTGTTCCTCATCTTCTCGTCTCTGTGTGTTCATCACGTTCTCGTCGGTGTGTTGTAGGTCTGGATCAGCTGCTGACACTCAGGCCATCGCTGACGTGGTCACCTACCAGCTGGGCTTTCACAGGTAACACACACACACACACACACACACAGAGCAACAGTTTGATTGATGACTTCCTGTCAGGTGTCATTAAGCTTTACCTGTGTGTGGCCCCGCCCCCAGCATCGAGCTGGACGAGCCCCCGTTGGTGGAGACAGCTGCTAATCTGTTCAAAGCGAGCTGCTACCGCTACAGAGAAGAGCTGACTGCTGGGATACTGGTGGCAGGATGGGACCGCAGGAAGGGCGGGCAGGTGTGTGTGATGTCACTGATGTGTCAGGTCTCAGTTTAAGTAAGAAAGTGAGATGAGCTGCAGCCTGTCGAACTGCTCACCTGTCTGCGTCGCCTGTCTGTGGTTCAGGTGTACTGCGTTCCCATTGGTGGGATGCTGGTGAGGCAGCCGGTGTCGGTGGGCGGCAGCGGCAGCACCTACATCTACGGCTTCATGGACTCCAACTACAAACCAGGACTGAGCAAAGACCAGTGTCTGGAGCTCACTGCTGCAGGTACGCGCTGCTGCAAGGCATGCTGGGAGCTGCAGGCTCACTAACATTTACTGGGTCACCTGTTTGACTGTTTTCTACCTGTCTGTCTCTCACCTGTCTGCCTGTCTGTCTCTCAGCTCTGTCTCTGGCGATGGAGCGAGATGGCTCCAGCGGCGGCGTGATCAGACTGGCGAGCATCTCAGAGGAGGGAGTGGAGAGACGGGTGATACTGGGAAACCAGCTGCCCAAGTTCTCCACACACTGAACACACACACACACACACAGCGGTGTGTTAACTGTCCATTTTGTTGTGTTAATAAAGTTTTCAGTCTGTCTCTGTTGTCCTGTTCTGCCTCTGGTCCAGATTAGCGTAGCTTAGCACAAAGACTGAAAGCAGATGGAAACTGCTAGCCATGTTTGAGAATGTCTATGGTCACACTGAGCTGTTTTTGGACAGAGAGGAGGGAAGCTTGATGGTGATGAAGGTGATGATGATAATGATGATGATGAGTGGCGTGTGACAACCATATGAGCTCAGTTTGCTGCTTGTTGATGTGACTGATATTGATCAGTGGGTATAGTTCTCTGAGCACCCAGCAGGTGGAGACAGACACTGAAACAGAGAGACAGGTGCAGAGAGAGAGAGAGAGAGACAATAAATGAAAACATGCATTAAACTTTCCCGCTCTTCATGTGATGTCACAGCTCTGTGTGGGGGCGGGCGTATCACCTGTCTGTCAAGCTGCTCTTCTTCTCTTCCTGTTTGTCTCTCAGTTTGCAGGCAGGTGACAGTTTCCCACAATCCATCTCTACTCTGTTCCCACTTTTGTACTCACATCCTCTGTTCCCTCCTTTGCCCCCCCCCCCCCATTCACGCCTGAGAAACAACAGACATGTGGGGGGGGCTGACCTCATCCTTTCTCCTCCAACAGAAGGAGGTGACGGTCTCCACCTTTCATCTGATGCGGCGTGACATCGTTCTCTCTCTCTCTGCTATACTGACACAATGTCTCTCACCCAGTCTCACCTGCTCTGTCTGCAGCTTCACACCCTCCTGTCTGCCTGTCCACCTGTCTGTCTGATCAGGTCCCGGTGTTTGTTCTGAAATTTCCACGCTTGACAAAGTGACATCATCACCAATCATGATGCTGCACAGTTGATCTCAAACCTTGTTTCAGACCAACTTTCCTTTAAACACTGAAGCTGGTCAGCCGGAGTCATGTGACCTCTCACCTGAACCATCACCTGGTTTCACTCACGTTTGTTAGTAAACAACCTCAGTCTGTGAAAACAACATGTTTACAAATGTTACTCAACAGATCCATGTAGTCACAGGCCAGTTAACCATCAATTAACTAATTAAAGTAAATTAAATTAACCATCAATTAAAGGTTCATTAAATCCAGTTCACCAGCACAGAAACACACCTGTCTCTCTCTCTACCTGTCTGCTTATTGTTGGTGAAAAACAAAGAGGTTTTATAACACACACACACACACACACATGTGTGTATTAAGTGTTTACACACACACACTGAAACATGAACCAAAGCAGATGTTTTACCTCATATTTGTAGTTTATTGATTGGAGCTCAGAGGATCAATCAACCAATAATCAATGAAAATAAGTAGCTAAGTACATTTAGTTCTGTACTTGATTACACTTCTGATGCACTTGTACTTTACTGTTGTTTCCATTTGATTCTACTTTCATTTTACTTTTACATCTCAGAGACAACAGCTGTACTTTGATCTCCAGTAATGTACTCAGTTACTCTTCTCAGTTACTCTGACACTGCTATTACTGTCTAAAGGAAGGCGTTACTTCTTCCAGCTGCAAATAAAGAGCGACAGACAGGCAGAGCGACAGACGCATTCCTTCACAGCAGACTGTTACTCACTCTGTCTGAGCCCCTCCCGCACTCACGACGGACAGGCGGGGCAGCCAATCAGGGGCGGGGGCGGGGCCTCCGCGGTGGAAACTTGAGTTGAGCCGCTGTTGTTTCAACTTGTGTCGCTGCGAGTTTGTGGAGGTTTTAACTGGAGCAGAGTGGAGCAAAGTGGCCGCCTCTCAGAGCCCCTCTCTCGACCTTGGAGGCAGCCACGCCCTGCTCATCTCTGTTGGAGGAAAAAGTAGAAGTAGAGCAGAGAAACGGAGGGAAAGAGGCGGAATGAGGGATGAAGGAGGAGTGAGGTGAGCGGAGGAGCTGTGGAGGAGCTGCAGGACTCCAGCTCCTCTTTTCTGTGTTTCTGTTCTCCTGCTCCAGGTCTGAGGCGTCCATCTTGAGAAGTTCCTGTCCGGTGTGAGGAGTCTCCGCTCCTCCGTCAGACTCACATTTGCAGCTCTTCTCTTTGTTTTTGTGACTCTTTGACGCCAATGAGGCGCGCGCGACCAACTGAGAGCGAGCCCAGCTGACGGTCATTGATCAGGGATCGATAGGTCTGATCGGCTCTGGGCTGACGGAACGGGTCCGGGTCTGAAACGGCGTGGATTTAGCTGCTCCAAGGTGGATGGAGGGCCGGCGGTGGCTGCGGGCCCCTGGGGCCCTGGGACGGGCCTCCTCCTGCGAGCTGCCGCTGCTCCTCCTCCCGCTGCTGCTGATCTGCTGCAGGGCGGAGGAAGGTAAGTTTGTCCTCAATCAGCTGCCATACGGAACAATGCGCAGCAGACAGATCAACCGATTATTTGATTGATTGACAGATTCATTAACTGTCAATTATTCGATTATTGACGAATCAACGATGAAAAACACGATCAGACACATTGAAACAGCAGAACCAACACAGTTTTAAAACAAAGGAAATCAGATCAATCAGATCAGAGCTGTAGGACTGAGTCTGGAGTGGGGGGTTCCTCTGCAGCTGGATATCTCCCTGAAGGTTCCTCACAGAACACAAAACTGTCACGTTCTCGTCTGAAGGTTTCAGGTGGTTTCTTTGGTTCTGTTTGGTTCTCGAGCCTGAAGAACCCTCCACTGACCAGGAGTTCCACAAAAAGAACAAAAACCACAGATGGAAATCAAAGTTTGTTCCTACCGTTGGTTCTCTGAGAACTTTAGAACCAATGTTCTGTAATGAAAAAGCAGGTGAAGCACCTCACTTGATGTTCTACAGTGAGAGCAGGTTGAGTATTAGAGATGTGACTGGGGAACCATGTGGACGAGAACCCAGTATAGTTCTCTGCAGAGCAGACCTGAGGACAGAACAGACCCACCTAACGTTCTGCGGCTGGTTCTTCAGTCTGCAGGAGGATCATTTTCTCTGATGCTGATTCAGCAGATATATAACCAGTTACCTGATAACTGATCAATACAGTTGATCAGATGAGTGCGTGAAGCCCTGCAGCTGCTGGATAAGTAACGTTCCTCAAAGGTGAACCAAGCAGGTAGGGAGGTTCTTCTCCTCTGAGTCAGGTGGTCAGTCAGGTGGGTGCGAGCGCAGTCATATGACGTCCTCTTTACTCTGACACACTAACGTGGACTAAGCTGGTGGAGGTTTTGTTGTGAGGATGGAACCGAGAACAGGCTGAGGGAGTAAACATGGCGGCCATGCATCATGTGACCCAGTCACGTGATGACCTCACTTTAACACAGAAACAGAAGCGTCCTGCATGGTTCACTGGCATCTTCTCAGCCTGTCCTTGAGTTCAGGTGTGTTTGATTCGTCCGTCTGCGCGTCCCTGCTCTTCCACCCAACAGCTGAGGGTGGGACTGCACATTGTTCTCCATCTGCTCTGGGTCTTTCTTCTGCTGTTCTGAGTTTGAGCCTGCAGCCAATCAAATGTTGCCCCGCCCCCGTCACTGGATGTGGTCTCTGACTCCGAGGATTCATGTGAACTGCACGGTGGCTCATCTGTTCATTGGCCCTTTGGAGGTTTAACACACACACACACACACAGAGTATCTGTGATAAGAGTGCATGACGAGGACACGGAAATTACCATGACAGCGCTGGCGGGATGTTTGTACAAGACACTGGCCGTGTGTGTGTGTGTGTGTAAACACTTCATTTCCCTTCATGTTTGGAAGAACTGTCTGTCTCATTAACCTGTCTGTCTCTCTGTGTCTTTGTCTCTCTGCCCGTCTGTCTCTCTGCCTGTCTGTCTGTCAGTTACTCTTAATTAATTGGAGTAAAAACATGTAGAGGTGTGAAAAACACTGTGTGTGTGTGTGTGTCTTCAGTGTGCGTCCTCTGTGTGTGTGTGTCTTCAGTGTGTGTGTGTGTGTGTGTGTGTCTTCAGTGTGCGTCCTCAGCGTGTGTGTGTGCGTCCTCAGTGTGTGTGTTTCTTCGTTCCGCTCTGCAGCAGTTGAGGAATGAAGCTGTCTGTGGTTCAGTCACTGCGTTTCTATGGAAACACATGTTTGTGTGTGTGTGTTCTTACATCTGCAGCGTCTGCAGGTTCATACAGAACCCACTCAGTTCACCAGACAACCAACGGACTGAAGGAGGTCAGAGGCCGCCACACACACCTGATGCTCGGTCACATGACTCGTGATGGTTCTGGTTTTACTGACAGGAAACAGTTTGTGGAGATCATCTCCAGGCAGAACCTCATCAGCTGGTTCCTCATGTTCGGCAGGAACCAGCAAAGATCCCGCAAAAAAGTTCAAATTATTTGAGGTTCTGTTCAGGTTTCAGAGGTTCTGTTCAGGTTTCAGAGGTTCTGTGCAGGATTCAGAGGTTCTGTTCAGGACGCAGATGTTCTGAGCAGGATTCAGGGGTTCTGTTCAGGACTCAGAGGCTCTGTGTAGGACTCAGGGGTTTGGTTCAGGTTTCAGAGGTTCTGTGCAGGATTCAGAGGTTCTGTGCAGGGTCCATTTTTGTGCAGACCTGTCTGACTGACTCTGCCTGTCTGTCTCTCAGAGGTGCTGTTGAACACCAAGCTGGAAACGTCTGACCTGCAATGGACGAACTATCCTGCTGATGATCCACAGGTGCTCACACATTGACATTGTTAGCTTTAGGCTAACATTTACCATTGATTCCAATTGAAGATGCTAATGCCGTTTCCCTGCCTGTCGCTCTCTGCAGTGGGAGGAAGCGAGCGGATTGGACGATGAGTCGAACACCGTGCGGACCTATGAGATCTGCACACCAAACAACCCGTCCTCCTATTGGCTGAGGACACGCTGGATCCCCCAGCGGGCGGCGACGATCCTCTACGTGGAGATCCGGTTGGTTTCTGAGCCGTGTCTGATTTTATGATGAGAAACATCACGTCAGCACCAAGGAACATTCACAAAACTACATTCATTAAAAAACAAACGTCAACACGAAGTTGACGAACAGCAAAACAAACTGATTGCATTTCTCGGTCTGATCAGTTATTGATCGGTGATCAATGATCAACACGTGTCCCTGCAGGTTCACCATGATGGAGTGTTCCAGTCTGAACAGCCGTCACTGTAAAGAAACATTCAAACTTTATTACTACCAGTCCAACAGTGACGAGGCCACGCCCACTCACCCGCCATGGATGGAGAACCCGTACGTCAAAGTGTCCACAGTGGCAGCTGACCACCTGCTGCGCCGCGGCGGCGAGAAGCGCTCCAACATCAAACTGCTGCGCCTGGAGCAGCTGAGGGGGGCGGGGCTTTACCTAGCTTTCCACAGCCAGGGTGCCTGCATGGCATTGCTCTCTGTACGCGTCTTCTACAGGAAGTGCCCACACCTCCGCCGCGCCTTTGCCACCTTTCCTGAAACCATCCCCCACTCACTGGTGGAGCAGGTAACCACGTCATCAACAGCATGGTTCAGCCCCAGGATGTTTGTTGTGTATTTTCAGAATAAAAGCTTCAGCAGTTGATTTACCAAAAAAAAGATGCACCAACTTTCACAATAAAAGTCTCTTCAGTTAAATAAGATGAGAAAACCTTTATTTGTCCCACAATGTGGAAACTGCATGCAAATTAATCAAATCCTCGTTAATTTACAAAATAAAGCTTCAGTATTTACTCAGTACCAGTTCAAGAGAATCATTTCTAGTTACAGGCTTTTGTTTTGAAACTCTGCTCAAGAGTTGTGTGCGTGTGTGTGTGTGTGCGCTGCAGGCTCAGGGTGTGTGTGTGGAGAACGCTGTGACTCCACCTGGTCAGCAGTCCAGACCTCCCAGCATGCTGTGCGGTGAGGACGGGCAGTGGGTGGGGCAGCCGACATCCCGCTGTGTCTGTCGCCCCGGATACGAGCCCAGTGAGACCGACGTGCGCTGTCTAGGTGAGAGATTTTCAAAATAAAATTACAGTCAGTTACAGCGACGTCCGGAAATGTGAGAACCCTCGAGGCCTGCAGGTTCTCCGTAGAACAAACAGCCGTGGACATTGTTTAGTTAAAGGCAGAGGACACACCCAGCTTCCTGTTATTCTCTGTGAGGTCAGAGGTCAGCTGACTGCAACCGGGAAGTGTTGCAGTGGCGACATCAGCCGGGGGTCGCTCCACTAACGGGAGGGGCTAAGAGCCTGTCAGTGTCTGCTGCTTAGGCTGTGTGTGTGTGTGTGTGTGTGTGTGTGTGTGTGTGTGTGTGTGTATATGTGCTTTCTTGGCGGGAGATGGCAGTGATGACATCATGGCAGCACTTTGCACATCCTGTTGAAGTCAAGGTCACTTCCTGTCTCATTGTGTGTGTGATGGTCGTCATCCTGTCTCAGTCACAGAGTCGTCGCTTTGCTTCATGTTAAGTGTCCTGCCTGTCTGTCTGTCTCTCTGCCTGTCTGTCTGTTTGCCTGTCTGTCTGTCTGTCTGCCTGCCTGCCTGTCTGCCTACATTTCCCACGATGCACAAGGGCAGTGTTTTTGATCAGAGTCTGACTCTGATGTGTCGTCTGTCACTGTTGCTCTGCTCACAATTAAACATTTCATCATCACATCGCCCCGAACAACAGTTAAGCCAAATGAATCAGCTCATTACCTGTGTGTGTGTGTGTGTGTGTGTGTGTGTGGTTTTGTTGTCTACCTGACCCGGTGTCTGACCTCTGACCTCCCTCAGGACCCCCCTCTGCTCCCCGATCCATCGTGGGTCAGATCAACGACTCCTCTGTGACCCTGGAGTGGAGCGAGCCGCTGGACCCAGGAGGCCGGGGAGACCTGACCTACAGAGTCCTGTGCTCCCTCTGCGAGACCACCACCCGGGTATACCACACCCTCACACACAGGGTCCAGTTCACCCAGGACCAGAATCCATAAGACTACTTAGACCAAGATCACAGGGACCAGTCAGTCCAGTCCCCCTGCCCGCTGACCCCCTTCTCCCACCTCCTCAGGGATTGGCTGCTTCGTGTTCTCCGTGTGATAACAGCGTTGTTTACCAGCCGGCGCAGCACGGCCTGACTCAGCGCCGCGTCCTCATCTGGGGACTCCGCCCACACACCCAGTACACCCTCACTGTCCAATCACTGAACGGCTTCTCTGCTGTCAGCCAATCAGAGCCGGCCTCCAGCAGAATCAACATCACCACCAGCAGAGACGGTACACAGCCAACAGACATCCTACATTACCCAGAATGCACAGCGAGCACAGAGACTCTGTTTGGTTTGGATCTGTCCAATAAATTATCTGTGTGCGTGTGTGTCTGTGCGTGTGTGTCTGTCCGTGTGTGTGTCTGTCTGTGTGTGTCTGTCTGTGTATGCGTGTCTGTGCATGTCTGTGTCTGTCTGTAGTTTCTCCTACAGTGTCCGGTCTAAGGAGGACAGCGGCCTCTGAGAACAGTCTGTCTTTGGAGTGGAACGTTCCAGTTCAGAATCAGATCCTGGACTACCAGCTCCGCTACAGCCCCAAGGTACACACACACACAGACAGGCAGGGCTAATCTGAATGACTGTGATGTAATTGCTGATGTCATCGCTATCAGGACGGTGGGGAGGCGGGTCAGTGGCAGTACGTGTCCAGCAGGTCTTCTTCTGTGGTGCTGACGGGGCTGCAGAGGGCGGGGCAGTATCAGGTGCAGGTTCGTGCTCGATCGCAGGCTGGATACGGATCATTCAGCACCACCAGCATCTTCAACACACTGCCTGATGGTATGAGCTCACCTGCCTGTCTGTCTGACTGTCTGTCTGCCTGACTGTCTCTGTCTGTCTGTCTGGAAGTGGTATTGTAAATGTTGTTGTGTGTTGTTTCTGTATGTGTTGTTGCTGTTGTTGTTGTTGTGTGTTGTTGCTGTATGTGTTGTTGTTGCTGTATGTGTTGTTTCTGTATGTGTTGTTGCTGTTGTTGTTGTTGCTCTATTCCTTCTTGCCATCTTGTCAGTTTGTCCTTCCCTATTTCTTTTCCTTGCCTCCTCTCCTCACTTCCTAGTCCCCTCCACCTGAGGAGACACGAGGAGGACTTATCAAAATCAGTTTTTGTTGTCTGTGTGTGTGTGTCTGTCTGTCTGTCTGCCTGTCTGTGTGTGTAGTTTCTCCTACAGTGTCCGGTCTAAGGAGGACAGCGGCCTCTGAGAACAGTCTGTCTTTGGAGTGGAACGTTCCAGTTTGGCAGAACCAGAATCAGATCCTGGACTACCAGCTCCGCTACAGCCCTAAGGTACACACACAGACAGGCAGGGCTAATCTGAATGACTGTGATGTAATTGCTGATGTCATCACTATCAGGACAGCGGGGAGGCAGGTCAGTGGCAGTACGTGTCCAGCAGGTCTTCTTCTGTGGTGCTGACGGGGCTGCAGAGGGCGGGGCAGTATCAGGTGCAGGTTCGTGCTCGATCGCAGGCTGGATACGGATCATTCAGCACCACCAGCATTTTCAACACACTGCCTGATGGTACGAGCTCACCTGTCTGTCTGTCTGTCTGTCTGTCTGTCTGTCTGTCAGCCAGCCCGTCTGTCTGTCTGTCAGCCTTCCTGTCTGTCAGTCTGTCAGTCTGTCTGTCTGTCTATGCAAGTGTCATCACAAGTTGTTGTATGTATCTTAAGGTATTGTTGTATAGGTCGTTGTGTGTTGTTGTTGTTGTACATGTTGTCATGTGTTGTTGTACATGTCGCCACAGGTTGTTGTTTTACTTATCTTCAGGTGTTGTTGGGTATGTCGTCACATGTTGTTGTATATATCGTGTATGTTGTTGTATGTGTCATCAGGTGTTGTTGTTGTACGTGTTGTCATGTGTTGTTGTGTTGTATGTGTTGTCACGTGTTGTTGCATGTATCATGTGTTGTCACATGTTGTTGTATGTGTTGTCACATGTTGTTGTATGTGTTGTCATGTGTTGTTGTAGTATGAGTTGTCATGTGTTGTATGTGTCGTCATGTGTTGTATGTGTCGTCACGTGTTGTTGTTGTATGTGTTGTCATGTGTTGTAGTATGTGTCGTCATGTGTTGTATGTGTTGTCACGTGTTGTATGTGTCGTCACGTGTTGTTGTATGTGTTGTCACATGTTGTTGTATGTGTTGTCATGTGTTGTTGTAGTATGAGTTGTTATGTGTTGTTGTATGTGTCGTCATGTGTTGTATGTGTCGTCACGTGTTGTTGTATGTGTTGTATGTGTCGTCATGTGTTGTATATATTTTATCCCTCCTGGATTCTTTTCCCTTCCTCCTCAGATGTGACTTTGTTGCTCTGTTGAAGTTAAAGCAGCTGACCTGAGTTTACACGGTATCACTGATCATCAAGTGTTTATTGATCTGTTCCTTGATCTGTTCATTGATATGTTCCTTGATCTGTTCATTGGAAGGTGTTGGTCAGTCTCAGCTCATGTTGACAGGAGTCCTCGTCTCCATGGGGATCCTGCTGCTATTTGCTTTGGTGGTCATCACTGTGTGCTGTTACCGGTAAGACCGTGTGTGTGTGTGTGTGTTCAGGATGCTCCCTCCCTGCTGCCTCCACAGAACAATGGTACACTGACCTCGGGTTCAAAAAAACTAAACACTTGCCTGCCTGTCTGCCCATCTGTCTGTCTGCCTGCCTGTCTGTCTGCCCGTTTGTCTGTCTGTCCCTCTGTCTGCCTGTCCATCTGCCTGTCTGCCTGCCTGTCTGTCTGTCTGTCCGTCTGCCTGTCTGTTTGTCTGCCTGTCTGTCTGTCAGCAGGAGGGTGAAGGACTCAGAGATCGATACCAGTGGACACTACCCAATGGGACAGAGTGAGTTTCATCCAATCATGGTCAGAGTTTTTTTGAGCCAATCAGATAGAGTTATTTTCATAACTGCTGACTGATGGTGATGTTGTTGTCATAGCGATGAAGATGTACATCGATCCATTCACCTACGAGGACCCAAACGAGGCAGTGAGGGAGTTCACTAAGGAGATCGAGGCCTCCTTCGTGAAGATCGAGGAGGTGATCGGAGCAGGTCCGTAGCAACTCCAGGAGGGGTTATTCGAGAACTTTCAAGGATTCCAGGGATGTTTTCAGGAACTCTTCAATTTAGGGATGTTTGTTGTAGCACCAAGAACCTTTGCTGGAACATTTCAGGACCTTTCAGAACGTTTGTGCAATCTGTTCAGTAAAGGTCTGTCATGATGTAGAAACTCACGGACTTTTAGAAACTTTTCATGACCCAAAAGTCTTTTAGGAATAATTTCAGACCTATGAGGAATTTTTTCAGGTGCTTGACAGGAATCCAAGTACCTTTACAGGAACTGTTAAAGAAGTTCTTCTTCAGAACTTTAGGAGGAGACTTTTTCTGAGGTTTAGGAACATGTTAGGTGTTTCAGAACCACGTTAGCTTCAGCTCCGTGGTTCTTGCTGCTTTTCACCGTATTACCTGTTTGTTTGCGTTCATCTTCTTCTGTTATCTTTATCACCTGTCCAGGTGAGTTTGGCGAGGTGTGTCGTGGTCGGCTGAGGGTCCCAGGCCGGAAGGAGAACTACGTGGCAATTAAGACGCTGAAGGGCGGCTACACAGAGAAGCAGAGGCGGGACTTCCTGTCAGAGGCGTCCATCATGGGTCAGTTCCAGCACCCCAACATCATTCACCTGGAGGGCGTCATCACCACTTCCTGTCCCGTCATGATCCTCACAGAGTTTATGGAGAACGGAGCGCTCGACAGTTTCCTGAGGGTGAGACAGGCAGAAGCATCAGGCTTCACCTCAGCTGTGCACCGTGTCTCACCTCTCCTCCTTCCTTGTCTCATCCCCTGCCTGCCTGTCTGTGTGCAGATGAACGATGGGCAGTTCACCACAATCCAGCTGGTCGGGATGTTGCGCGGCATTGCGGCGGGGATGAAGTATCTGTCCAACATGAGCTTCGTCCACCGAGACCTGGCAGCCCGAAACATCCTGGTCAATTCCAACCTGGTCTGTAAGGTGAGACAGCCCACCTGTTGAGCTGCACACCTGTCGTTTGAAACATCCTGATGTTGTGTTTGTGTTTCAGGTGTCGGACTTCGGCCTCAGCAGGTTCCTGACTGAGAACTCCTCCGACCCGACGTACACCAGCTCTCTGGTATGTCACCTGCTCACACGGCTAGCGAGCACGCTAACAAGCTAGCAGCCAGAACTCCCCTTTGTTCACCTGGAGATACCTGAATCATACTTGTTTAAATTGGATTTGGTGTTTGTGTCAGAGCCTCAGGGCCCATTGTCAGTCCTCTGCTTCACATCGTGCTTTTATTTTGAAAGAACTGCTGCTAACATCCTGTCGTTACCTAACTGAGCCTGTTGCTTTTCAGGGAGGAAAGATCCCCATCAGGTGGACGGCTCCGGAGGCCATCGCCTACAGGTGAGTGCTGCAGGTGGTAACAGTGACATCGCTGCTTTATAATGGATGTTACAACTTCAAAGATCATTGTATGGACTTACAGGAAGTTCACATCAGCCAGCGATGCGTGGAGTTACGGTATCGTCATGTGGGAAGTGATGTCATATGGAGAACGACCATACTGGGACATGAGCAACCAGGACGTAAGAACAAAACAACTTTATCGTTTTTGGCTCCAAGAGCCAAGCCTGTCTCACTCTCCTGTCTCTCGCTCTGGCAGGTGATTAACGCCATCGAGCAGGACTACCGGCTGCCCCCCCCACCAGACTGCCCCTCCTCCCTGCACACGCTCATGCTGGACTGCTGGCAGAAGGAACGAGCCAATCGGCCGAGGTTCTGTGATGTGGTGGCGTCGCTTGACAGGCTCATCCGAAACCCCGCCTCCCTGAAGGTGACGGAAGCTGAGAGACCAAGGTGAGGCTCTCTGCTGCCTGCCTGCCTATCTGTCTGTTTGCCCACCTGTCTTTCTGCCTGCCTGCCTGTCTGTGTCTCTTTGCTGTCTGCCTGTCTGTCTCTCTGCTGCCCATCTGCCTGTCTCTCTGCAGTCTGCCTGTCTGTCTGCCTGCCTGCCTGTCTGTGTCTCTTTGCTGTCTGCCTGTCTGTCTCTCTGCTGCCCATCTGCCTGTCTGTCTCTCTGCAGTCTGCCTGTCTGTCTCTCTGCCGCCTGCCTGCCTCTCTGCCGCCTGCCTGTCTGTATCTACAATAACTGATTCTCGTTTGTTTCATCTCTTCAAACTGAGGCTAGCAGTTTCCCTCTGTTTTCAGTCTTTATGCTAAGCTAAGCTAACGTGCTGCTGTGACAGCTCTGAACATGTGACTGTCAGCAGGGAGGCGGACTATCATATCGCTGCATATTTCATGTTTCCTGACAGGGAGGATGTGGCGTAAACACGCTATCCAGGTGCATTCTGGGAAATGTATAGTTGTAGAGACTTATTAATCCTGTCTGTCTCTCCGCTGCCTGTCTGGCTCTCAGTCTGTTCCAGCCTCTGCTGGACCAGCATGCCCCCCCACCTCTGTTGGCCTGTGGTTCAGTCTTAGAGTGGCTCCGGGCCATAAAGATGGAGCGATACGAGCAGAGCTTCCTGCAGGCCGGCTTCACCAGCCTGGACATCGTCTCACAGCTCAACACTGAGTATGACGCCTCGTGTCGCTTCACTTCCTGCGCCTGCCAGACTGAACTCAGGACACAAGTCACGTTAATCATCATGTTCATCATACTGTTGTCTGTTTCCATAGAGACCTGCTCAGAGTGGGTGTGACCCTCGCTGGACACCAAAAGAAAATCCTCTCGTCCATCCAGACGCTCAGGGTACACAAACCCACTCTCCTCTACTGACCAATCGCAGCTGTTCCAAATCCAAACGCCCAGGATGACGCTGAGGCCCCTGACCTATGATCCAATCATAAAGTGGACATGAGGCCCCGCCTCCTGGTGGTTGAAACAGAATGACGCACAGTTCCTGCAGAGCGTCCTCTCTGCTCTGTACACTTCACTAAGTTTGACTCAGGTGCAACAGGACTCTGCCCACCTTGTGAGTCTGACCAATCAGATCCAAGATCTGGAGTTGACCACTAAGGCTTTTTGAGGGTGAGCGAGCACCTGGTTGATCATCACTCAGGACGTGTCTACACCTTCATTACCAGACCTCGACAACCACTCGCTGCTCAGGAAAACCAAAGCTCTTCCTACCTGCCTCTGGCCAATCAGCATCCAGCATGCCAACAACATAGGAGGATGTTTCTCGTGTAGGTGAAGTTGAACAGAACTTCTAACTCAGAACTTCCCCCTATAGCCATGTTGCAATCAATAAGCCCCGCCCACTGCAGGAAAGCCCTGCTGCAATTGGTTTCCAGCCATGTGACGCTTGATTGTTCCTGCAGGTCCTGCAAAGCATAAACTGATCCAAAAACTGCTGAAACAGAGAAACAGAAAACTGCTGCTGAGAACCGAGGTCCAGACATTTAGGAAGGACCGAAGGGACAAACTGTCCAATGACAATTCAGCGCTGTGGACTTCTGTTAATCCTCCATCGGGAACATTTTGTGACCTTATCCAATAAATAACACCAGACAGACTGGCTGGTACTCTCCATCACTATGGGAACATCAGGACATTCTGAGGGATTTATGCTGTGTGATGTTGACATGTTCTCGTAAAGTATCAGCGTCGTTCTCCTCATAACCTGTGAGGAACGTTCTGGATCATCCTCTGGAAGCAAAGGTGAAGCTTTTGAGTGAACCTTGAGGAATCCATGAGATCCTGAGCTTTTATGGAGACTGATCATCCTCATTGTCGATCCAAAGAAACTGTGATTCTTCAGGAGACTGTCTAGAACATTCACACATTAAAGAACCTTAACAAGGTCTTTGAGTGTCACAGTCTTTAAGTACTCATGTTGAGCCCAGATCTTCAAACATTCCCCATACTGAGGAATCAGGAACCTAAAATCTGAACTCTGTTGAATCGTTCTAAGAGGAACTGAACCCCGCAGAGGACGACATTCGTCAGACCCAATGGGTTCAAGCTGATTCTACATCAAACAGTTTTCAGAAGTAAAAAGACTTTCCCAGGTCTGCGGGTCTGGGGTCAGTTTCAGGTCTGAGGAGGTCTCACATGTTGGTTTGTAGAACGGTTGATGGTTCTGTATTTTAGCACTTTTATACCTAAGCTTTGATGATGATGATGATGTTTTGAACCCAACTTTGACGATTTTATACCAAACTGACATTAAAGAAAAAACTGTCATTGTTATTTGTAAAGAATCGTTGAAGATCTTGTCTGACGTCCGCCACTCAGCTCCTCTTTAACCTGTTCTCCAGCGTTTGACGGTTCCACTTTGACCATGTTCCATTTCAGGACTTTGAGAGTGTTGAGGAATGTGTGTCCTTGTGTGTGAAGATAACGACCAGCTTCACCACCTGCTGTCGGAACAAAGAGCAGAGGGTCTGAGGGTTCAGGGTGAGGGTCTGAGGGTTCAGGTTGAGGGTCTGAGAGTTCCCAAATTCCTTCCAAAAGGTTCTAACGTTGCTGGTGGTATTCTGGATGTTTCAGGAGTTCCCGAGGGGGTTCCAGGAGACACCGGTGAAGGTTCCAATAGTTTCAGAGGTGTGTCTACAAGTTGTTGACAGGTTCCTGAGGAGAGCTTTAGCTCATCAGGCTTCGAGTTTCTGGGGTTCCTGAGGAGGTTCTAGGACTTATGGTGAGGTTCAGTTAAGATGTTCCTTCAGAGGTCGGCTGATGGTTCCAATGAACTTTGGATGCTGTACAGGAGGTTTGGAGAGTCCTGAATGAGATTCCAGGAGTTCTGACATTTTCCAGGTTTGTGGTGAAGGAGGCTATAGAGTCCTTGAGGAGGTCCCAGGAGCTCCAGGGTGATTCCAGAGGTCCTTGAAGAGTTTCCAGGGTTTTTCTTTGGTATGTTGGAGGTCAGGAGGTTTGTAAAAACTGGAAAAATCACACACACACACACTGACACACACAAACACACGCCAAGCACACACATGCCAGCGTACACACACACACTGAACACACACACGCGTGCCAAGCACACACACATGCTGGACACACACACCGAGAACACACTCACTGGATACACACACATGTTGAGGCCCTTCAGAGCTGTCAGTACTGATCATCCTCGAGAGAGAGACACAGAGCAGGAGGGCGGCCAACATACACACACTCCCTCGCGCACGCACACACACACACACACACACACACACACGTGAAACACAAACCTTCAGTTTCTTCATTTCTCTGCCAACAATCTGCTCATTAAAGTGAAATAACATGTTGAAATGTGCCTTCCTCTACTTTCACACACACACACACACACACACACTGTGAACACACACACACTCTACACTGTAAAGTCAGCAGCTGCTTCTTATAAAACAGAAACTCATCATCTGGAAGTTGTTTTTGTCCAATGAGCTGCAGAGTTTCACCACATCACATGACCACAGTAACAGTAATGTTTCAGTGAGATGTAATCAGAGTATTCAGAGTAACAGTAGTGTTTCAGTCTGATGTAATCAGAGTATTTAGAGTAGACTAAAACATCCGACCCTTTTCAGAACCTGTGAAACTTTTCAAGGAAGGCCTGGACATCTTTCAAGCACCCTGAATCATTTCAAGGATACACACACACACCAGGCAGATGTGTCGGAGACAGACAGGCAGCCTGTCGCCATTGTAATGATCATACCTGTCAATCAGCAGGTGATCTGTCAGCTGATAGGCTGACAAACTGACACCTCACTTCCTCCACCACCTCTCCCCAACCCGGTGATGACCTGAGACACACACAACCACACACCCTGCAGTGTGTGAGTCTCTGCTCCTCAAGTTACAGCCTTCAAAAGACTGAAAGACAAGGCCGTGAGACTGTGTGTGTATGTGTGTGTGTGGACACATCATTGACTTTACATGGTGTGTTTACTGTCACGACATCCTCACGACATCCTTATTTGTCCCATCTGCACATCGTCCTCATATCTGCAGAAATACTCGCTCGCACGCACACACACATACACACACACAGTGGGTGTCAGGTGTTTAATGATGAAGCAGCGCATTCTGGGTAAAGCTGAAATTCAGGTCATGTCTTGTCTCTGAAAACAAATCAGTTCAAACTGTTTGCATCAGTGACACGATTGGCTGGAGGCATTTCCTGGTTCACCTGCTATGAAGCAGATGATTGGATGTTGAAGAAAGGGGCGGGACATAAAACCATCACCTCTGTGGTTACAGGTTTGTGTGTGTGTGTGTGTGTGTTGATCAGACCCTGTGGGTGATTTAAAGATTGAACGTGATCTGACATAACTGTCTCAACATTAAACACAAGCTCTTATTTTGAAAAGACAACAGGAAGTCAGCTGCAGGATGTGTCTGTTCTGTCAGCCACTGTTTACAACAAGTGTCTGTCTGTCTCTCTGCCTGTTTGCCATGCTGGTGTTAGCATTTAGCTCGTAGCATCATCTATATTTTACTTTCACCATTGCGGCTGACTCTCTGTACTCATTTGCTCTGGTCTATAGTGAGGCCAGGGGTCACGGCTCATTGTGTGTGTGTGTGTGTGTGTGTGTGTGTGTGTGTTCAAGAGCACACACATAGGGGAATTCCAAAACTCACACACACTCATGAAAATATGCTGGATTGGGTTTGTCATGTTATTGCCTGTGTGTGTGTGTGCATGGGTTTGTGTGTGTGTGGTGTGCATGTGCATGCGTGTGTGTGTGTGTGTGTGTGTGTGTGTGCTAATCGTGATGCAGAACATCTATTGAACATTACAGTCACTTTAACATCAGAGCAGCTTCTCTGTCAGCGCTCGTTGTCATGTGATCGACTCCTCCTGCAGCATGTCATCACGTGTCTGTATGAGCTGTGACAGACAGGCAGACAGTGAGGCAGACAGACAGACAGCCAGACAGGCAGTGAAACAGGCAGACAGACACAGAGCAGCTCCCTGCAACAACCTTTATTTAGACAGGAAACAAAGACTTGAATGTGTGTGTGTGTGTGTGTGTGTGTCTGACTCGCTCTTCCTCTGAACTACAGACAGACAGACAGCCAGACAGACAGGAGCTGAGACACAGACTGTCTCTCTCTCTGTTGATTCTGACAGGATACAAACTGGTATAAGTCGACCACAGTAAACACACTGGCTCCACTGGGCTGGGGGGTGTGTGTGTGTGTGTGTGTGTGTGTGTGTGTTTTTCCTGCAGGGTCGTCTCATTGATCTCTCTCCTGGTGGTCTCTGCTTGAGAGCTGAGGCCCCAAAGGACTGTGGGTCGAATGTGGATCGGAGACAAGCCTGCTGACACACACACATGGACGTGATTAAGGATCTCTCTGTCTCTGTCGTCTCCAAGGCAACCGGCTGAAAGGTGAGGCCCTGATACCTTCCTGTGACCTATGACCCTCTGCCCAGTAGCTCCTCTTCCTCTTCCTGTGCGCTCCTCCCTCCCCCCAGACTTCCTGTCTGTCCATCTGTGAGTTCTGCCCACTGATTGGACAATTACAGCTGAGCTGCATTCCAGCGGTTGTTCAGAGAGGAAGTGATGTCATTAACTGTCCCCAACCGTGCTGATGTTCCAGGCAGTGGTTTCCTACGTTTCCCATGATGCCTCTTAGCGTGGAGCCGTTCAGTCTGTGCTGTGACTTCACTCCAGTCAGACCTTCAGGCCAGGTCGAATGAACACTCAGCAAACTCAGTCTGGTTTATGATCAGTTCACAGAAAGGAAACTAGGACGTCTTCATCACTGCGGCGTGCTCGTCCCCATCACTGTGGCGTCCTCGTCCTCATCACTGCAGCGTCCTCATCACTAATAGTATTTCCCCAGAACCCTCTTTTATCTGACCATTTTTTAATAACATTCCAGTTCACAATTATGAACTTCTCAGCATTTGGCAGGGAAACTACCCTCAGTTGGTCTCTCTGATAATGCTGTTTCCAAATTTAAGGAGATTATTCTGTCTCTTTTGGCTTCTATGCCACGTGCCATTACAAAAGAGAGTAGCAGCCTAACTACTAGTCCAGCACATATAGATTATCTTGTTGATAATACTGCAGCTACACTGCACACAGCACTGAATAATGTGGCCCCTATAAAACAGAATAAGAAAGCCATCAAGCAGAGGAAGCTAGCTCCCTGGTTTGACACACAGTTACGCACTTTAAGACAGTCCTCACGAAAGTTAGAGAGGAAGTGGCGATCCACTAATATATAATAACTAATATATTCCTGGAAAGATAGTATTATAACATACAAATCAGCCCTGCGTAAGGCAAGAACTGCCTATTATTCCAAATTAATAGAGGAAAATAAGAATGACCCCAGGTTTCTGTTCAGCACTGTAGCCAGGCTGACAAAGAGTCACAGCTCTGTTGAGCCAACTATTCCCTCAGCTCTCAGCAGCAATGACTTTATGAATTTCTTTACTAGTAAAATCAAAGATATTAGAGAAAGAATTCATTACGCACTCTCTTTAACTGTTAGAGATCCATGTGTGTCATCTGCAGCAGCCCCTGAAATGTCTGCAGGCCCTAATTTATCTCTGGACCACTTCTCTCCTATAGAGCTCACTGAACTGTCCTCAACAATCATTAGATCCAAACCCTCAACCTGTCTTTTGGACCCCATCCCAACTCGTCTTCTAAAAGATGTTTTGCCCCTGATTGGCACTTTTATATTAGACCAGATCAGTCTGTCATTACTAACAGGTTATGTTCCACAGGTTTTTAAGGCTGTCATCAAACCTCTACTCAAAAAGCCTTCTCTCGACCCTGGTGTTTTACCACACTACAGACCAGTATCTAATCTCCCCTTTATTTCTAAAATCCTTGAAAAGGCAGTGGCTGATCAGTTATGTGATCACCTGCAGAGGAGCAGTTTATTTGAAGCATTTCAGTCAGGATTTAGAATAAATCACAGCACAGAAACAGCATTGGTTAAGGTTAGCCACGACCTCACGTCTCTTTACTTGTCCTGCTAGACCTCAGTGCTGCATTTGACACCATCGATCACTACAATATCCTACTACAGAGACTAGAACATGTCATTGGCATTAAAGGAACAGCACTAAGCTGGTTTAAATCTTATCTATCCGACAGATTCCAGTTTGTCCATGTTAATAACGACTTGTCCGTGCACACAATGGTTAATCATGGAGTTCCACAGGGTTCTGTGCTTGGACCATTGTTGTTCTCCCTATACATGCTTCCCCTAGGCAATATTATTAGGAAGCACAACATAAATTTCCACTGCTACGCGGACGATACACAGCTATATTTATCTATGAAGCCAGAAGAAACAGATCAACTAGTCAGACTTCAGACATGTCTGACAGACATTAAGGCCTGGATGACTTATAATTTTCTGCTTCTAAATACAGACAAAACTGAGGTGATTTTGTTTGGGCCTAAACACCTCAGAGACAGGTTATCTGACCTTGCAGACGCTTTGGATGGTGTTACCCTGGCCTCCAGTTCTACCGTGAGGAACCTGGGAGTCATATTTGACCAGGATATGTCCTATCAGTCCCATATTAGGCAGGTCACTAGGACTGCCTTCTTTCACTTGCGCAACATAGCTAAGATTAGGAGTATCCTGTCCAAAAATGATGCCGAAAAGCTAGTCCACGCATTTGTTACCTCAAGGCTGGACTATTGTAATTCCTTGTTGCCAGGTTGTCCGACTAGCTCACTGCAAGGCCTCCAGCTCATCCAAAATGCTGCTGCGAGGGTTCTGATGGGAATTAGCAAGAGAGATCATATTTCTCCGGTTTTAGCTTCTCTTCATTGGCTCCCTGTGAAGTCCAGAATAGATTTTAAAGTCCTTCTTCTTACCTACAAGGCCCTTAATGGCCAAGCTCCATTGTACTTTAATGAGATGCTAAGTCCCTATTACCCCAACAGATCACTTCGCTCCCAGAGTGCAGGTTTATTTGTGGTTCCCAGAATCTCCAAAAGTAGAATGGGAGGCCGAGCCTTTAGCTATCAGGCTCCTCTCCTGTGGAACCAGCTGCCAGTCTGGGTCCGAGAGGCAGACACACTCTCTACTTTTAAAGTAAAGCTTAAAACCTTATTGTTCGACAAAGCTTACAGCTAGCTCTAGTTACCATGTGAACTACACCATCCATGCCATCCCCTAGTTATGCTGCTATAGGCCGAGGCTGCTGGGGGACATCCCATGATCGTCTCCACACTCCTCCTCTTCCCTCTCTCTCCTCAAACTCATTTTAACCATCACAGATTAACCATTAACTCTGTGTCCTCTCTCCCCTAGTGCTGTGCTTGTTTCTCTCTGGTCTCTCTCTCTGTACCTCTCTACAGATACCTGTGGCTCCAGAGCTGAACATCTGACCTGTGGCTCCACCACCTGCCCCCTGTCCTCTGCTGCCATTTGCTGTCATTATTCTATATTGTACTTCTCTCTCTCTCTCTCTCTCTCTCTCTCTCTCTCTCTCTCTCTGAGTGGCGTGGTGAGTGCATGGAGCTGAGAGCGTGTTGCAGCGTGTTTGCGGTTTTTCAAACTTTTTCTAACTTTTCCGTGTTGGTGGTGTTCAGTTCTTGGTGTTTGGGGATCACTGAGTAGTTTTGGGTGTTTTGGTGAAGGGGTTTGGGGTTTTAGGGGTGTTGGTGGTTGTGGAGCGTCTGCTACCTGCTGAGCTGCTCGGCATGGTGCAGGGCTCCGGGTTGGAGCGGCTGACTCAGTCAGCTGCTCAGTGGAGGAGTGCAGTCTGGCGGTGGGGGAGCTGGTCGGCTTTGGCAGCGTGAAGTCGGCCTCGCGGATGAACAACGCTGTGGTGATCTTTGTGGACAGTACCGATAAGGTGCATCAGCTGGTTGAGAGCGGTGTCGTGATCAGAGACACCCTCACTCCTGTGTTCTCGCTTGTTAACCCAGCCAAACGAGTCATCATTTCTAATGTCCCACCGTTCATCCGTAATGAAGTGCTGGAGAAGGAGCTGGCCAGGCACGGGCAGCTCCTGTCCCCGATCAAACTCATCCCGCTCGGCTGCAAGTCGCCGCATTTAAAATATGTTGTTTCGTTTCGGAGGCAGGTTCTGATGATCCTCAACAAGAACGAGGAGAGTCTCAACCTGGCTTTCAAATTCAAAATTGACGACTTTGATTACACCGTTCACGTTACCACCGACACTATGAAGTGTTTTTCTTGTGGCAAGGAGGGTCATCTCATCCGGTCGTGTCCGGAGAGAGTGGGGGAGAGCCGGGCGGCCGAGGCCGCCTCGGCCCCGCCGCACTCTCCAGCCGCTAACGCGGCGGTGGATCGGCCGGCGGCACCGCCGCTTTTTGCGGAGGCTCCGCCGCCTGCCGAACCCGGTCCTTCAGGGAAGAGAAATATGGTGTTGAACGGTACAACAACTGACGGTGATGACAGGGGAAATGACACGGCAGAGGGTCAGACAGGAGAGATGGAAGCAGCGGAGGAGATGGAGGCAGGCAAGCAGCAGGTACAGCAGGCAGCAGATGACCAACAGGTGAAGGCAGGTGTGGGCAAGGAGAAACAGAAGAGCAGTGATAGACAGGAAAAGACTGACAGAACAAATGAACAGAGGACTGACAGTGAGCGGTTTCAGACAGATAAGGACAGACAGGAGGACAGGACCAGACCTGACAGCGTCCACACTGAGGACGAGGTCAGTCTGCAGAGTCAGAAGGTCACAGTGACAGAACAGATTGGACAGGTGGCGACAAGAGTGGCAGAGTTTGTGCTGGACAGTGTTGAGGACATAGTGGTAGACGATGAACTTTCTAAGTCAGCAGTAAAAAGGAAGAAACCAGAAACTAAAGGCAGCAATGTGAAAGCTTTAAAGGTTCCTAAAAAGACGGGTCCTCCCTCTGAGGCGGAGGAGGGTCTGACCAGCACACAGGGCAGCGACTGTGAAACAGCTGGACACTCTCAGGTCAACCAGGGCAGCGGCTACTCTTTCAGCAGGATCAGGGCCTTTCTGCAGGACACAAAGGGCATGAGGCTCGTGAAGGTGGAGAGCTTCTTCCCGGACCTGCAGCTGTTCCACGACTCGGTCCGGCTGTTCATGAAGAGCTCGGACGACATCGGGCGGCCCACCTTCACTGAACAGGAGGTTTTCCGCCTGAAGAAGCTTCTGCAGAAAGTTCGAACATAGATCACGAATGATGAGTAGTCTGTGGGGTATGTTCTCCGTCATCCAGCTGCTGGTCTCTTCCTTTTTGTTGTTTGGATGCAGCTTCACTCCGAGCATGTGCGACATCAGGCTGGGGTCTCTAAACATTAACGGTGCCAGGGAGGAGGTGAAGAGAGCCTCTCTCTTCAGTTTGATTGACTCCAAGAAACTGAATGTGGTCTTTCTCCAGGAGACTCACAGCACAGCTGACAATGAGTCTGACTGGAGGAGGGAGTGGAGCGGGGAGGCTTTTCTGAGCCATAAGAGCAGGAACAGTGGTGGAGTCGGGATTTTATTCTCCAAAGACTTTCTGCCAGTCTCTCCTGTTACAGAGGACATTATTGAAGGTCGGCTGCTGAAGATCACAGCTGAATTTGAAAAAGTAAAGATGGTTTTTATAAATGTGTACGCTCCAACTGTTGGCACAGACAGACTGGCCTTCTTTGATGTTTTAGACAGTGTTTTAAAGAGCTGCAGCAGCGAGGAGTATTTGGTTTTAGCTGGTGATTTTAACTGTACAGAAGATGCAACGTTAGACAGGAACCATCAGGAGCCGCATGCAGCTTCAAAGAGTTGTCTGGTGAAGTTGACTGAGACGTATGAGCTGTGTGATGTTTGGAGATTCTTCCATCCAAACCACAGACAATACACGTGGGTTCATGCCAGGGACAACTGTCTGTCTTTGGCCAGGCTGGACAGGTTTTATTGTTTTAAACACCATTTTAACGTCTTCAAGGGTTGTTCTATAAGTCCGGTTGGCATATCAGACCACTCTTTGGTTCAGTGTGCGGTCTCCATAAAGGATGTAAAGTGTAAAAGTGCTTATTGACACTTCAATGTGGCTCTCCTGTCTGACAATGCTTTTAAAAATGCTTTTAAGTTGTTCTGGACCAATTTTAGTAGGACCAAGTCTGAGTACAGGTCGCTGCAGCAGTGGTGGGATGTGGGGAAGGGACAAATAAAGCAGCTGTGCCTCCAGTACACTTGCAATGTTACAAGAGACATGGCCCGGTCTCTGAGGGCTCTGGAGAGTGAAGTAGTGGAGCTGCAGACTTTAGCAGACTCTACAGGAGAGAGAGAGCATATTAAAGCTCTCACAGACAAAAAGTCAGCTCTGGCAGACCTGCTGGGTTTTTCTGCCCAGGGTGCTCTGGTCCGCTCACGTTTTCAGTTTGTCTCTCAAATGGACGCTCCCTCTCACTTCTTCTTTGGTCTCGAGCGCAGGAATGGTCAGAGGAGGCTCATGCACTCCCTGCGGTCCGACACTGGGCAGCTGCTGCAGGAGCCTGCCAGCATTCGCAGGTGTGCAGTTGCCTTTTATGAAAATCTGTTTAAAGCGGAGTTTCAAGACAACCCAGAAGTGAGGCAGTCCTTCTACGAGGGTCTCCCCAGGGTCACTGCAGAGGCCAACGCAGAGCTGGAGGCGCAGATCTCTGCTGAGGAGCTGAAGGTGGCGCTGCAGACTCTGAAGAGCGGCAAAGCCCCAGGGATTGATGGCCTACCTGCAGATTTCTACAAAGCGTTCTGGTCTGTGATCGGTGACGATGTACTGTTTGTTCTCAGAGACAGTCTGAGTAAGGGGCGGCTGCCTCTGAGCTGCAGGAGGGCGGTCCTCACTCTTCTGCCAAAGAAGGGAGATATGCAGGAGATTAAGAACTGGAGGCCGGTCGCTCTGCTCTGCACAGACTATAAGCTGCTCTCAAAGGTGCTGGCCACTCGGCTGAGGAAAGTGACGGAGCAGGTCATTCATGTTGACCAGACATACTGTGTACCCAGCAGGCTGATATCTGACAACATCACTCTGATTCGGGACATTTTGGACCTCTCTGGTTCATTGGGCTGTGGACTTCCATAGACCAAGAAAAGGCTTTTGACCGGGTTGAACACCAGTACCTGTGGCAGACGCTGAAAGCCTTTGGTTTCAGCTCTGGTCTTATAGCCAAGTTCCAGGTTTTGTACAGTGACATTGAGAGTGTACTTAAGATTAGCGGTGGTTTGAGCGCTCCTTTTAAGGTTCAGAGGGGAGTCAGGCAGGGCTGCTCCCTGTCCGGCATGCTCTACTCTCTGGCCTTAGAGCCCCTCCTGCACCGCCTGCGGACAGACCTCTCTGGGGTCCGACTCCCAGGTTGTGAGAAGGTTTTTAAATTGTCTGCCTACGCTGATGATGTCATCATCCTAGTAAACAAACAGGTTGACATTGATGTTTTAGTGACGAATGTTAATAACTTCAGCCTGATTTCTTCTGCAAAGGTAAACTGGGGGAAAAGTGATGCACTGATTGTTGGTGAGGGGTTAACGAGGGAACTGATTTTACCGGGGGGGCTAACATGGAACACAACAGGACTTAAATATCTGGGCGTGCACCTTGGGGATGAGCGCTCTGTACAACAAAACTGGGACAACATGTTGGAGAAGGTTGAAGGAAGAATGAAAAGGTGGAAATTGATTTTACCCAAACTGTCTTTTAAAGGTCGTGTTTTAATCATCAACAGCTTAGTGTCCTCCATGCTCTGGCATCATCTGTCGTGCCTGGACCCTCCAACCCACCTGCTGGGCAAAGTTCAGGCAGTGATTGTGGATTTTTTCTGGGATCGCCTGCACTGGATCACCCAGAGTGTACTGTTTCTTCCAAAGGAGGAAGGAGGCCAAGGACTTGTTCATCTGGCCAGCAGGGGTGCTGCTTTTCGCCTGCAGTTTATACAGAGGTTTCTGTTTGGTCCCAAGGACTTGGTCTGGAGACCCATTGCTCGGACCATTCTGGGTAGGTGTGGTGGATTGGGACTGGCTGAAACTCTGTTTTTCGCGTGAAGTGGGATCTTCTGCACTGACGCGGCTCTGCTCGGCAGGCATCTTGACTCTGGAGCATGTGGTCCAGCGGTGTGGTGCACAGCTGGACGATGCTGCAGCTCTGGCCTCTCGCCTCGGGTTTAGCTCTGTCAGGTTCATCTGTCAGATGCTCAATACCTGGAAACATCAGCTGACACCGGCAGAGCTGACCCTGTTGGCCGCACACGGTGACGGCCGTGTCCTCCCTGACTACACTGACCCGTTTCCAGAGCTGAGGATTGAGCCTGATTTTAAAAACTGTACGGGGTGTCTGCTGGAACCTGAGCGAGTCCTGCAGAGCCCCTTTCGACACATTGACAGGTAAAATCATGTACAGACTAATGGTGAAGGTGTTAAACAGGTCCAAACTGAATGGTCGCTCAGACACTCCATGGAGGGCTCACCTGGCTCTCGGCGAGCAGGTGAGGCCTGAGTGGAGAGCGCTGTATAAACCACCGCTAACCAGGAGAGCTGCAGACCTGCAGTGGAGACTTCTGCATGGCAGCGTAGCTGTCAATGTATTTGTCTCCATTGTTAATCCAAACGTGTGTGAAACTTGTCCTTTCTGCCCTCAGAGGGAAACAGTCTTCCACTGCTTTGTGCACTGCTGCAGACTCGGCCCCTTGTTCCTGCTGCTGCAGCAGGTCTTCAGCAGGTTTGGGGAGGTGTTCTCCCTGCAGGTCTTCATACTGGGATACAGGTACAGTCGCAGGTGTAGACACAAGTGCCAGCTGCTGAACTTTATTCTGGGACAGGCCAAGCTGGCTGTTTATGTGAGCAGGAGAAACAAGATGGATGCTAATGTAGCTGATGATGTGAGCAGCGTGTTCGTCAGGATGGTGAAGGCCAGACTGCGCATTGACTTTAATTATTACAGCGCCGTCAGTGACGTTCAGACGTTTGTAGATATCTGGTGTCACCAGAACATCCTCTGCTCTGTTGCTGAAAATCAGCTGATCTTTGGACTCATGCTTCGCTGAATCTCTTTTGCTCAGTGTTTTTGTTGTTACCAGAATGACCTTGTTTGTTTTTTGTTGGTTTGTACTCGGATTTATTTTGAAAATGTGTAAATAAAGAGTGTTTGAAAAATCAAATCTCTCTCTCTCTCTCTCTCTCCCCCAACCGATCAAGGCAGATGGCCGTCCACCTAGAGCCAGGATCTGCCCAAGGTTTCTGCCTGTTAAAAGGAAGTTTTTCCTTGCCACTGTTGCCAAGTGCTTCCTCATGGTGGAACTGTTGGGTGTAATTAACAGTAATGAGTGTTTGTAAAGTGCCCTGAGACGACTTTTGTTGTGAATTGGCGCTATATAAATAAAATTGAATTGAATTGAATTGAATCACTGCAGCGTCCTCGTCCTCATCACTGCAGCGTCCTCATCACTGCAGTGTCCTTGTCCTCATCCCTGAAGCGTCCTCATCAGTGCGGCATCCTCGTCCTCATCACTGCACCGTCTTTGTCACTGCAGCGTCCTCGTCCTCATCACTGCAGCGTCACAATATCAGACAGACAGACAGACAGGAAGAGAGACTGACAGACAGGGAGAGAGACAGACAGACAGGAAGAGAGACAGACATACAGGGAGACAGACAGACAGACAGACAGGAAGAGAGACAGACAGACAGTTTTAGACCTCCATTACACACACACAGCAGCAGTGAGATGGCGGCCGTGGTGTGTTTACACTTCTCCTTCTCTCGTCTCCTCTCTCCTCCTCTGATCCTCCCACATCTGGGTCGAGTTAGAGAAGGAATGAAGACAGGGGCTGTGATGGTGAGACAGGCAGCTCAGTGTGTGTTTTCCTGATAGAAACCAGACTGGCAGCATGTTGAGGAGTTGACCCCGTCTCTCTGTCTCCGTCCCCGAACGCAGCACGAGTTTCCACATTCAGTCAGCTCCAGGAAGTAGTCTGATCCAAACTGTGCACCTTTACCTCCAGACATGTTGAAAAGACTTTTACTTTTTTGAATCATTCTGTGTGTTGGAGGTCTCGGCTGAAAGCTTGGTGATGCACGTCCAGTCAGCAAACTGCTCCGGCCCAGAGCTAATTGCTAACATGCTAACATCAGCTGCAAAACCAGGTTAGAAAAGCTTCACTTGCTGAAACCATCACCAGAAATCTGCAGCGTTATCCTAAATATGACAAAACACCCTGAGTATGCATCAATGTCGCCGTGGCGACGAACCAACTGGTTTTCCAAACTTTTAAAACACATTTCCTAAACACTGTCGGTCCTGTTCGTCACACACGTTCTCACTCTCTCAACACGATTATTAATCGTCCATGAAATGATCTGAGTGTGTGTGAATGTGTGTGTGTGTGTGTGTGTGGTTAGTTAGGCTAATATTATTTTAAACTGTTGACCAAGACTGCTGAGAGCTCTCTCGCTCTCTCTCTCTCACACACACACACACACACACACACGTTTGACGTCGTTTTTAAACTGGGCCAAATTTCATTCAATGAGTGTATTTTCAACAGGCAGACAGACAGACAGACAGACAGGCAGGCAGGCAGGCAGAGAGAGACCCTACAGGCAGGCAGACAGGCAAGCAGGCAGACAGGCAGGCAGATAGACACTCTGACAGACAGGCAGACAGACAGGCTGATGAAACACTGAGTGGTTCCTCAGGCAGAACCTCTCTGTGTCAACCTGACAGAACGACAAATCACCTTCTCACACACGCAGGGCAGATGTTGCAGATGTTGGCGTGAAGAATCAGTTTGTGCATATTTGACCTTAAAATAACCTGAGAGAGAGGGAGACAAGGAGGGAGGGAAGGAAACAGGCAGGAAAGACGGTAAGGAAGCAAACAAGGGGGAATGGAGGACACGAGTGATTAAAGGAGTTTTGAAACAGACGAAGATGAAAAATGTTACACTGACCTCTGCTGGACAGAGAGAGACACTACAGACAGACAGACAGGCAGGCAGACAGAGAGACACTACAGACAGGCAGGCAGGCAGACAGGCAGAGAGAGACACTACAGGCAGGCAGACAGGCAGAGAGAGAGACATTACAGACAGACAGGCAGGCAGACAGAGAGACACTACAGACAGGCAGACAGAGAGACACTACAGACAGACAGGCAAGCAGGCAGAGAGAGACACTACAGACAGGCAGACAGGCAGAGAGAGAGCGTGAGACTACAGACAGACAGGCAGGCAGACAGGTAGAGAGAGAGAGACACTACAGGCAGGCAGACAGGCAGAGAGAGACACTACAGACAGACAGGCAGGCAGACAGGCAGAAAGAGAGAGACACTACAGTCAGGCAGACAGGCAGAGAGAGAGACATTGCAGGCAGGCAGGCAGACAGGCAGGCAGACTGAGAGAGACACTACAGACAGGCAGAGAGAGAGAGAGCGAGACTACAGACAGACAGGCAAGCAGACAGGCAGAGAGAGAGACATTACAGGCAGGCAGGCAGACAGGCAGGCAGACAGGCAGAGAG
>WARS01000063.1:2887287-2922287 GCA_008933995.1 Datnioides undecimradiatus | reverse complement strand
ATTTAGTTCGACTGGGGCCTGAAAAAGAGTTTTGAAGACAGACAGAGACTAAAAATGTGCAGACAAATCAAAACAAAGCATGAGATGACAGGATGAGGAGGCCTAAAATAAGATGAGAGCAGAGCAGATGGAAGGAGATCTTCTCAAGAAAGCACAAAGTCAGATGTTAGTGTTCATAAAAAGACCAAATATGTTGAAACGGGAACTCAAATAGTCCGATGTTGAAGTGTTGCTGCGCTGAAACAGAACAAACAGAGAAGACGAGGACACAGCTCTGTGTGCAGGACAAGTTGTGTGGGCGAGTGTCTGTGTGTGTGTGTGTGTTCTTTGTGAATTATCAAACTATGAATCAGTGACGAGTGTTATATACAGGCAGCACATATACAGTTTATAGTGCAGTGTATATACAGTTTATAGTGCAGTGTATATACATACAGGTCACTGTGCCTGTTACAAAGCTGAATGACTGGGCCAAGTCAGAATCTGCCTCTGGACCCTGGGGTCCTGGACTGTAATGGGACCCCAGACCCTGAGGGGTTTGATGGAAGTTTTGTAATATTCTTCAAGTTACATGTGAAAACATTAGGACTCGCTGTCACATGTTGGTAGCAGGACACCTGAAGAACATCAGACTGCCATCTTTAAGTGACCTGCACCAACCTGTTTATCTCTCCTCACACCTGTCCTGTGTTTTGTGCCTCTGTGGCCACCGTAGAGTGTGGATTTGTGGAGTGTGTTTTTCTCACCCTCAGCTGAGTCTTACAGGCAGTCCGACCATGTAACTGCATCAAGAGTAACCACAGCTGATGCGTATAATCACGGTACAGTCACATGAGCTGGAGCACTGTGAACAGGACGGTCAGCGCTGCTCCCTCTCTCTCTCTCTGTCTGTCAAATGCTCGCTCGCCCAGTGTGCAGCCTACTGAGACAGGAGGGGGCGGGGCTCTCTCTCCCCTCTCTCCCCTCTCTCTGTCAGTACAGTCCAGAGGACGGACGCTCGCTTTTCTTTTGGAGATTCACTTCTTTTTCGTTGCTCCCTCAGTTTTTCCTCCGTCTGTGTTTTTCTCCTCTTTTCTCCCGCGGACAGACGGACGTTCTTCATCACCTCCTCCTCCTCCTCACTGCTCCAGCTGTTGGACTGTGTTGGACCAGCGACGGGATGATGGAGACTAAAAGAAAGTTGTTGTGTGTGTGTATGTGTGTGTGTGTTGAGTGTGAGTGTGTTGTCCTGTAGGGTGACTCTGATTGGCTGGTAGATTCAAACACAGTACGACTCAAAGTTAACATCCAACTCATGAATTCTGTCCATCATCACCATAGCGACTGGCAACCTTGGCGACAGCGGCGGTTTCTTCATTATGTTTTAAGACTTTAAAGCTCATTGTGTATACATATATATAGCTTTATATATATATATATATATATACAGATATATATATATATATATAAAGCTTGTTACCGTAGCGACCAGGATGCAGGTGTCCATAGCGTGTAATGTAGGTGGGGGAAGTGGGGCAAGCGAGCACCAGCTGAAGGAGCGGAGGGTGGCACTGAACACCGGCAATGCTCCCACCTGTCAGTCAAAGGTCAGGGTGGAGCCTTCAAACAAGCGCGCCCTGCCAGGCCACGCCCACATGAAGGAGGCCCTCGGTCGTCATAGCAACATGAAGTACAGGTGAGAGAGAGAGACAGTGAGAGAGATATAATGAGATGGTCACATGACCAAACAGGTGCAGTGAGTTGACTCAGGGTCATGTTTCGTGTATGTGTGTGTGTGTGTGTGTGTGTTACAGTGTGTGTGTGCATTACAGTGTGTGTGTCTGTGTGTGTGTGTTACAGTGTTGATGTGAGTGTGTGTGTATGTGTGTAAGCGTGTCACAGTGTGTATGTGTTTGAGCGTGTTATAGTGTTTGTGTGTGTTACACTGTGTGTCTGTGTAATGTGTTACAGTGTGTGTGTGTGTGTGAGCGTATTATAATGTGTGTGTAGTGTTACAGTGTGCATGTGTGTGTGTTACACTGTGTGTGTCCGTGTAACGTGTTATAGTGTGTGTGTAGTGTAACAGTGTGTATATATGTGTGTGTGTGAGTGTGTGTGAGCGTATTATAATGTGTGTGTAGTGTTGTGTAACATGTTACAGTGTGTGTGTGTGTCACACTGCGTGTGTAGTGTAACAGTGTGTATATGTGTGTGTGTGAGTGTGTCTGTGTGTGTGTGTGTGATAATCAGGGTGAGGGATCAACACACAGTGGTTCTCTGTGCTCTGTGACCTTTGCCCTTTGCAGAATTATCCAGTGTAAGGTCTGTGAGAGTGTGTGTGAGTGAATGAGTGTGTGTGCGTGTGTGTGAGTGAGTGTGTGTGTGTTAATTAAAGCCAGAGGTTTCATTAGACGCTTCTCTAATCTCACAATCACATGCTGCAGCTGAGTGATTGGTCAACAGATGCTTGGTTCGGGTCGAGCTCTCTGATTGGGTTAAAACCTGTGACATCAGTCAGTCGTCGTCTCTTCTCTGACTGATGCTCGTCATGTTCACCTGCGATCTGATTGGTCAGAGTGACTCATCGTGCACCGCTGGACCACAGTAATGAACATATCTGTCCTTGACCAGTGAAACTGGCTCCTGTGTTTGTTGTTGTTTTGTTGTTTGTTTTGTTGTTTGTTTGTGTGACAGACTGTCGACAGATGCTTTATAAATAAAGTTATTTACATGACGAACACAGCAGCTTCAGACTACTGACTGATTTGATATTTGATTGATCTGCAGGAATCTTGGGAAATCTGGACTCAGAGTGTCCTGCTTAGGACTGGGTGAGCACACACACACACACACACACACACACACACACACTGTAACACACACGCTGACATATATACCACACAGTCAGTGATGTTCTTTCTCTTTTCACAGGAACATGGGTGACATTTGGCTCCCAGATCTCTGATGAGGTGTGCAGTGTGTGTGTGTGTGTGTGTGTGTGTGTGTTTTACACAGTGCGTGTGTTGTAGTGTGTGTGTCTGATGAACGCATGAACAAACTTATATAACCATTCCTAGAGGTTTCTGCAGTCATTAATGTGGGTTACTGCCTCTGTGTGTCTGCGTGTGTGTGTGTGTCTGCATGTGTGTCTGTGTAGATGGCGGAGAGTGTGATGACGGTGGCGTACGACAGTGGAGTGAACTTGTTCGACACAGCAGAGGTTTACGCCTCAGGGAGGTACAGTACAAACTGTCTGCCTGTCTGTCTCTCTACTTGTCTGCCTGTCTGTGGCCTGTGGGGTGGGGTGCTGGGGGAGGCAAAGACCCTGCAGGAGGTGACGGTCACAGATCCCTCCTCCTTATGGATGTTGGTTCACAAACAGGCCAGTGTGTAGGTGTTAGCATGTTAGCCTGTTAGCAGGAGAGCCCTTGTGTCTAACAATGACCGAAGTGATTAGTGATGACACAGCATCGTCCAGTGAAACGTCTCTGTGTCTCAGGGCGGAGACGACTCTGGGAAACATCCTGAAGAAGAAAGGATGGAGGTAAACAGCTATCTGTCTGTCCATCTGCCTGTCTGTCTGTCTCTCTGTGTCTGCCTGTCTCTCTGTGTGTCTGCCTGTCTCTCTGCCTGTCTGTGTGTCTGCCTGTCTCTCTGCCTGTCTGTGTGTCTGCCTGTCTCTCTGCCTATCTGTCTGTCCGTCTGCCTGTCTGCCTGCCTGTCTGTCACTACAGTAATAACAACAGTGTGTTTGTGGTGTTGAAGGTGTGACTCAGCAGTTTGTCCTCCATCACTCACAGTAACTGATGCTGACACAACAGCAGCGCTGCAGTAACTGTGTGTGTGTGTGTGTGTGTGTGTGTGTGTCCACAGGAGGTCCAGTTATGTGGTGACCACTAAGCTGTACTGGGGAGGACAGTGAGTGCAGATTTAAACACACATGATTCTGTGACATGTTGCCCCGCTGTGTGATGTGTGTGTGTGTGTGTGTGTGTGTGTGTGTGTGTTTTCAGGGCAGAGACAGAGAGAGGGTTGTCACGGAAACACATAATTGAAGGTAAACAACGTTTAAACTTTGAGTTGGTGTAAAAATTACTGATGATCGATATCTGATCGATATCTGATCAACAGGACACACCTGTTGTCTCACATTGTGGTTTAAATTCTTTGTTTTCTGTCATTCACTTGTCCTTGAATCCTGATCAACATCAGCCACTGTACCATCATTATTATTATTAATATTGTTGTTGCTGTTGTTGTTATGAGACACAAAGCTGGTCAGTGTCCTCTGACAGTTGTTGGAGGTCGTTGAGGCTTTAAGAGGCTCAGTCACACCAAGACTGGATTAGGGGACACACACACACACACACACACACACACACACTATGTCAGTGTGCAGCATCAGTCCTGCAGGAGGCTGCAGCTCAGTTAACACAGTCCCATAAACTCACACTCTCATCTGGACTCGTCAGTATCAGACTGTTTGTGTTAACGAGCTTCTCGTCTCAGTTGTTTCAAACTTTAATTAACATGTTAAAGTTTGCGTGTAACATTCAGGTAACACTCTTTATTAATGTTATGAGTCAGCTGCAGTCGTCCAGGGTGACGTCTCTGTAGTTTGGGCTTCAGGATGATAACTACATGTTTGCTCCGTCGGCCCAGGCCAAGAAGCAACCAACACCAGATCCACACGGAGCAGCTGAGCCACGACCAGCAAGCAGACCACAGCTTCAGTGTCTGGCTCCGCCTCTTAGCGCTCCTGGCTAACTCTGGTGGAAATCAGTCGCTAGTTACATACGATGGTTTCTTCAGTTGCATCAATCAAGTCCTTTGTCATAACACCTCACAATGTTAGCATCAGGGATCAGATGTTAGCAATCAAGCAAGCTAATATTAGCCAGCTAACAGCTGCGACATCATGACACCAGATCACAGCTGGACAACTGACCTGCAAGACTACCCAGGAGCTAACACAAGCTAACATTATCCAACACTAGCCTTCTGAAACTATAACATCATCCAATCAGTAAAGTTAATCAGTCATGTGATCATAGAAGATCCAGTCACAGTGAAGTTTAATCCTGCCAGTTTCTTCAGACAGAGACGTTTGATTCAACGTTGCTGTGTGACACTCCAGGATTTAGCCACGTCCCGCTGACAGGACGCCACAGCTCCTGATATCCTGCATGAAACAGGTTCTGCTCCTGTACGCTGGTTAGCACGATGCTAGTCAAGGATCAGAGCTGGTGTTTGATCCTCCATGCGTCCTTCAGTGTTCACTCTGGATGGAGACGTGGTGTTGAAGCTCAGAGACTTCACAGCTTCTGCAGTGACGTTAGCTTGGTGCTAGCTGTTTAGTGTGGTTAGTGGACTAAGCTAACTGTAGAGCTGCTCACGGAGGCTGTTCCAGGACACGCAGACAGTCGGGGAAGGGTTATTTCCTGAGAACACGTTACTGCAGGTTACTTGCTGTTCACAGCCACTGTTTCATCAAACCCTTCAGCCGGTCTGAGCACAGCCTCACAACAACAAACAACAACAAACAACATTTATCTGCAAAGCAACCCTGCCAGCTGCTGCACACAATCAACACACAAACAAACCAACACACACGCCTGACCGTGCAGCCATTCAGCAACAGTGTGATTCGTCTGTCCAGTCTCTTGTCTTTGCTGTGATGTCAGACTTTACACAAAACAGCAAACAACCCAGCTGCCTGGTTTTCAGTCCCTTTGTGCTTGTTTGTGTCTGACAGAGACGTGATGACAGTTGGAGCAGAGCGATAATTAACAGTTAATGTTCGTCAGTGGTGATGCCTTCAGGTTCCGTCACTGAGTAACAACAGGTCAGGTGACTCGCTGGCGCTATGGAGGCCCACGAGGACCAAACATAGAGAGAGAAAGATGATTGACAGCTGCAGTTTGCGTTGTCGTCATATTTCTCCTTGAGAGCTGAAAATAAAACTGATTCAATTATCTGTGTGTGTGTGTGTGTGCGTGTGTGTGTGTGTCTGTGTGTGTGCGTGTGTGTCTGTGTGTGTGCGTGTGTGTCTGTGTTGCAGGACTGCGTGGATCTCTCTCCAGGTTACAGTTGGACTATGTGGACATCGTCTTCGCCAACAGGAGTGACATCAACGCACCAATGGAGGGTCAGGCACAGACACACACACAGACACACACACACACACGTTACCCTTTACACTCACCTTTAACTGTACTACACACTGTGTAGATACAGATATACACACACACACACACCTTTATAGTGTTTATATTGTTCATTATTTGTTGTGTCTGTGTGTGTGTGTGTGTGTGTGTGTGTTTGTTGACAGAGGTCGTTCGAGCCATGACCTTTGTGATCGATCAGGGTATGGCCATGTACTGGGGAACCTCACGCTGGAACGCTGTGGAGATCATGGTAGACCCTCAGTAGAACCTCTGTTGTGCCAGAAGAACCACAAGCACCCTGTTTAACTCTATATACCTGTCTCACCTGTCTGTTTGACCCGTCTGTCTCACCTGTCTGTTTTACCGGTCTGTCTCACCTGTCTGTTTGACCCGTCTGTCTCACCTGTGTGTCTCACCTGTCTGTTTGACCTGTCTGTCTCACCTGTCTGTCTCACCTGTGTGTCTCACCTGTCTGTTTGACCCGTCTGTCTCACCTGTGTGTCTCACCTGTGTCAGGAGGCTTACTCCATAGCGCGTCAGTTTAACCTGGTTCCTCCGGTGTGTGAGCAGGCGGAGTATCATTACTTCCAGAGAGACAAAGTGGAGCTGCACCTGCCCGAGCTTTACCACAAGATAGGTACACACACCTGACACACAGCTGACACTCCTGATATACACCTGACACTCCTGATACACACCTGACACACAGCTGTCACACAGCTGACACTCCTGATACACACCTGATACACACAGCTGACAGTCCTGATACACACCTGACACACAGCTGACACACACCTGACACACGCCTGATCACTATCACATGTTGCTGAGTCATATTTTAATGGTTTCATGTGGTTTTAGACAGAAACTGTTTTGATGACACAGCAGAGTGAACCACTGCTGGTCCTCAGTGCAGAGCTCATAGATGCTAAGCTAACACTGACTCGTTAAATCCTTCTGTCGCCTCTAACAATCTAATAATTAGTCAGCTTTCACATTAGCCACTAATGATTAGCTTCTGGGTGCCATTAGCTCCTGGTTAGCCCCCAGTTAGCCTAGCCTGTAAGCTAATGAGACATAAATCATGCAGCTACTGTGTCTTTAGGCAAGTGGGCAGACTTTAGGACCCAGTGGAGGTCTGGGGGGACAGCAGCTGTTCAGGTCCAGGTCTACACGGCCTTCCACATTATTATGCAAATGTTATTTTTCTCTCTTTTTCCTAAATAATCTATAAAAATGATAGTTCTCATAATTTTCAAGTCATCAAGCATTAGAGTATAACTCAACTGTTTTTGAACGAACCTCCAAATCATAACGTTTTTTTTTTTTCAAATCAAAATCTTAAAATGCACTGTTCCACATTATTACGCACAATAGAGTTTCAAAACATTTTATTGTTGTAAACAACTAAAAATGGCCATTAGTTAAACTGCAAGCATTTGCAGGTTATATTTGCTGAAATCAAAAGCTCTTTCAATCAAAAATATCTTAACAGGCCAAATTACATTTTGACATAGGACCCCTTATTGGATAGGAGCTTCACACTTCTTGCATCCATGGAAGTTGTCAGTGTTTGGATGGTTTCTGCTGGAATTTCTTTGCAGGATGTCAGAATAGCCTCCCAGAGATGCTGTTTTGATGTGAATTGCCTCCCACCCTCATAGATCTTTTGCTTCATGATGCTCCAAAGGTTCTCAATAGGGTTGAGATCAGGGGAGGATGGGGGCCACACCATGAGGTTCTCTTGTTTTATGCCCATAGCAGTCACTGATGCACAGGTATTCCTTGCAGCATGGGATGGTGCATTGTCATGCATAAAGATGATCTTGCTACGAAAGGCATGATTCTTTTTTTTGTACCACGGAAGAAAGTGGTCAGTCAGAAACTCCACATATTTCACAGAGGTCATTTTTACACCTTCAGGGACCTTGAAAGGGCCGACCAGCTCTCTCCCCATGATTCCAGCCCAAAACGTGACACCACCACCTCCTTGCTGACGTTGCAGCCTTGTCAGGACATGGTGGCTGTTCACCAACCATCCACAACTCCATCCATCTGGACCATCCAGGGTTGCACGGCACTCATCAGTGAACAACACTGTTTGGAAATTAGTCTTCATGTACATGTAGGCCCACTGCAGGCGTTTCTGCTTCTGAGCTTTGGTTAAGGGTGGCTGAATGAGGTTTATGCATAACTGCAACCCTCTTGAGGATCCTACACCTTGATGTTCTTGGCACTCCAGAGACACCAGCAGCTTCGAATACCTGTTTGCTGCTTTGCAGTGGCATTTTAGCAGCTGCTCCCTTAACCCGACGCATTTGTCTGGCAGAAATCTTCCTCATTGTGCCTTTATCTGCTCAAACCTGTGTGTGTTCTGAATCGGCTACAAATCTCTTTACTGTACAATGATCACGGTGAAGTTGTTTTGAAATATCTAAAGTTGTCATACCTTCTCCTAGGCACTGAACTATTTCTCGCTTTTCGGCAGCAGAGAGATCCTTCTTCTTCCCCATATTGCTGGAAAATGGTGGTCTGCTTAATAATGTGGAACATCCATTCTTAAGTAGTTTTCCCTTTATTTGGACTCACCTGCAAACTAATTGGCACAGGTGTCTGAGATTGATTGGAGTGATTGGAAGAGCCCTGACACACATTCCCATCCATGTGTTTAAACTGACAGACAAAAAAATGACCTTTATGACCTTTAAACACAATTTGCATAATAATGTGGAACGCAGTGTAAATATAGTCCAGGTTAATGAAGTGGTTTAACATGGGGTCTACGTGTCCCGCAGGTGTCGGAGCAATGACCTGGTCTCCGTTAGCCTGCGGGCTGCTGACAGGGAAGTACAACGAGGGTGTCCCTGAGAGCTCCAGGGCCGCCATGAAGGTCCTCACACACACACTCACGCACAATCCACAATAATCAGTGGTGCACGAACATCATCCATCTACAACAGTGAAGCCTGCAGCATGAGACCATCTGTTACCGTGGTGATCAATTCACTGTGTGTGTGTGCGCAGGGATATGCGTGGCTGAAGGAGCGTCTCAGCAGTGACGAGGGGAAGAAGCAGCTCAGTAAAATCAGAGAGCTCCACCTGCTGGCAGACAGGCTGAAGTGTACTGCTGCTCAGCTGGCTATAGGTACACTGCCTGCCTGCCTGTCTGCCTGCCTGCCTGCGTGTCTGTCTGTCTGTCTGTCTGCCTGCCTTTCTGCCTGCCTGTCTGTCTGGATCTTTCTGCACAGTTAGATGATGTTCAGTTTTCCTGTGGTCAGTGAACGTGTCATAGACAGAAGCGTCCTGCAGATGAAAACTGCTGTGACCTACGTTTGTTTGAGCCCCTGAATGCCTCATTGAGAAGGGTGAACCCTGTGTCACCTGCTCTTGCACCAATAACTGTCTCTCTCTGCCTGCCTGTCTCTCTCTGCCTGTCTGTCTCTCTCTGCCTGTCTGTCTCTCAGCCTGGTGTCTGCGTAGTGAGGGTGTCAGCTCGGTTCTTCTCGGCGTCTCCAACACAGAACAGCTGCTGGAGAACCTCGGTTCCATCAGGGTACTGACAGGAAGTCATTATCAGCTGTGCTGTAACTCAGTACATTTACACGATTACTTACGAAGTTATAGATATTACTGAACTACACACACTGACCTACGCAGGACTACACACTGATCTACACACTGACCTACACACTGACCTACGCACTGACCTACACATTGACCTATGCACTGACCTACACACTGATCTACACATTGACCTACACGGGACTACACACGGACCTACACAGGACTACACACTGACCTACACACACACTGACGTACACACACACTGACCTGTACTGACCACAAATACTTTACTTTGCTGATAATACTTCTGTACTTTTACTTGAGTAACAGTTTTACTGCAGTACTCTGAGTACTGGCTACCCCTTACTACACTGGTGGCCAAAAGTATGTGGACACCGTGAGCAGCTGCCCAGGCCTGTTGATTGGCCCAAACTGAAGCTGCTAATTGGTCCAGAGTGACTTCCTGTCTCTGTCTCCTGCAGGTTCTGACTCAGCTGACTCCGCCCCTCATCGCAGAGATGGACGCGTTGCTCGGCAACAAGCCACGAAACGGCAAGAAGGAGGCGAGGAGCTGAGGAGGAGGAGCTAAAGAGCTTCAACCAAGTCCTGACAGGAAGAAGCCAAGACGACACGTCCACATCTTGTCATCATGGAGACGGAGACAACAGCGAGACTGTATTTCCTGCACATGATCAGAAATATTTATTCTTATATTAATGGCAAAATGTCACCGCAGAGCCTCGTTGGTAGAGTTCAGCCTCAGCCTGCATCTGTTAGTGGTCGTCATGGCAACAGTTAAATAAAAAAGAACAAACTGAGTTTTACTTAATGAAAGCCCCAAACGGCCCAGATATGCGTATTATATTTCTGTATGTTCTCATCTTAGTTACCTTCTGAAACCGCTTTGTTCTCATCAGAAAACTGAAATGTTTCAGTGAAAAGCAGAAAAGAGTTGAACGAGTTTCTAATTAAACTCAAGACTCAACAATCTGAGACGCCGAGGTTGCCACGGTGACAGCTGCTCTGCGGGTACGAGGTTCTGAACCCTGGTGTGTCCTCTGACTGCTCTGCGAACATGAGTCTGTGTGTTATGACTGTAGCTCCTGTAGGTGGAGAGGCCGCCGCAAACCACAGCTCGTATTTAACGTCGTTGTTGTTGTTGTTTTAGTTTCCAAATGAGGCCAAAATATAAACCAACATTTGACCAAATTCAGCTCAACAACAGAGCAAAGCTCCTGCTGACGGGAGCCGAGGTAAATAAATAAACAACACTCTGTTTATTGCAGATTGCTCATTTTATTTATTTTTTATTTTCATTCGTTTTGTTTTTGACAAACTTTTCAGTTTGTCTTCATGAATAATCGTCATAATACTCATCACGTACTAAAATATGTAGGCTAACGCACAACGTGAAGTTTTGTGTCATCTGAACTTTGACCCTTTAAAACCTTGAAGCCATGTGACTGTTACCATGACAACGGAAGGACGTGGTCAGTCACATGGTTTCCTCACCACTGTTTAACCCTTCCTGCTCCTGATGTAACCACACTGAGCGCTAATAAAGTTATTCCAGACCAACCAGGATGTCTGCAGGAGAGTAACTGAGTACATTTACTCGAGTACTTCACCTGAGTGTTTACGTTTTGTGCATGTTGAACACTCAAACTGTTCATCTTAAAGAAAGAGTCCTCCCACCTGAAATTACTGAGTAATTTACAAAAGTAATCAGAGTAAATCTTAGTTACTTTTACAGGATCGAGTCAAGTTTCATTTACTAATCAGTGAATCGTCACCGAACAGGAAGTGGCTGTGCTGTTCAGTCGTCTGCAGCAGTGCGTTGTGGAGGATCTCGTGTTGAATGTGCGTCACGCCTCTTTGTCTGCTGACACGACTGTTTCATCTCAGCTCTCACCTCACTGCCTCGCTGCACAGCTCAACGAGGTCAGTTCACCTACAACACACCTGAGCAAACACACACCTGATCTGCTCCTGAGTCACACCTGATCTGTACCTGTTTATGCAGAAACACAAAAATAAACAACTTCACAGCTGAATATAAACAGTTTGTTTATGGACATAACCACAATCCACAGTTCCCGCAGAGCCCTGAGAGTCTTGGACAACAGGAAATGAGACTGTAAATGATATTTTCAGTTCAGAAGAAGAAGAAGAGTCTCGACTCATAACGTGAGCAAACTTTTCAGACCACGGCTCCTCTGATCAAACTAATCTCATCAATAAATGTCAAAAATGATTTTTTATTAAAAAATCAATGTCTGAAGTCAGCTTGAATTGACCAATCACAATCTTCATCCGGCAACCAATCAGTGTCCAGCTGTCAGCAGTGTACTGCATCTGCACTTTCCTCATGGTTTGCGTTTAGACAGACACAGGTGTTCTGGTTCCTCCGTCTGCAGGTGGGTAGAGCTGTGATGTTCAGCCTCTCAGGTGATGAGCTGGGATTGGCTGAGCCGAACAGATGACGATGATGGACCGTTTTAAGTTTGTTTGAGCTGTTAATTAACCAGTAATAATGGTAATTAATCAGCAGCTTCACTCTCAGACCTGAGCGAACATGTGATGTCACTAAACGCTGACCTGTTCCTTCAACATGGACCAAGAATAAAGAGACAAACTGAACAGACGCCGACTCGTTTATTCAGACGTACTTCCTGTTCCTGTCGTCACACGCATTAATCAACTCTTCCATCAGACACAAACGAGCAGGACGAGGGTGTTTCATCTGCCTTTAATCAAGGTCAGACCTCTCCTCGGGCCTTGGGCCACAGGTTGAGAACCACAATTACTGATGATGTCCTGCAGCAGCCGCTCAGTCACTAACGAAGCTGCTCGTTAAGTCGATCAGCTCTGACGACATTCCTCAGTCAGCTGTCAGGCACAGAGTGTGAGTGTGAGTGTGTGTGTGTGTGTGTGTGTGTGTGTGTGTGATGGACAACATAGAAGTCAACAGTCACTAGGGTCCATTGTTGCCATGGTGCCAGAAAACGGCTGACACTCAACCATGATGTCACTGGTTACCGTAGAAATGCCATAGTGAGAAGACCTGAGAGACAGACAGACAGACAGAGAGACAGACAGACCGGTGAGTGTTTCTTCTTTCACTTCCTACCACTCTCCCCTCCTACTCTAGCACCTTCTTTCCTTTCCTCATTTCTTTCTGGACCTTTTGTTTCTTCCTTCAGCTGCTCCTCCTTTCCTTCCATGTCTCCTTTCCTTGTTCTTTCTTTCCTTCTCTACCTCCTCCCTCCCTCAGTATGTGTGTGTGTATTTGAGGTGTGTGTGTGTGTTACCCAGCGTGTAGGCGCAGACCAGCTTCTGATTGGCAGAGACGTGCAGGCAGGGTGGAACCACAGAGCGGCTCTCAGTGTGGAGGGGGAGCATCAACACTGTGACACACAACACAGCAACAACCACACACACCACCCACTGAGACACACTGCGCACAGCTGCACACACACACACACACACAGTTTAAGAGTCAGGTTCATATCTAAACCAATTACAGATCCCAGAGTGCATTGCTGTCTCTCCTTGTTTCCTCCTCTGCGTCCTCATTTCCTTTAACTTCCTCCTTTCCATTTTCCCCCCTAGTTTCCTCTGACACCCCCCCGTCTCTGAGGTCTCACCTGAGCAGGTGGGCAGCTGCAGGTGTGTGTGTGTGGGCACCAGCAGATGAGACAGAGGCGTGTGAGCAGACAGCGCCCTCTGCTGGCCTCCTGCCCTTCTCTCCTCCCCTCCTGCTGCTCCTCCTCCCCCCCTCCCCTCCTCGGCTCCTCTCAGCTCAGCCCAGATCTCCCGTCCTCCCACCCGGCCTCCTCCTCTCACCTCCAGGCGGAACCGATCTCTGCGGCCATGGTTTCGGGGGGAGATGTCCAGGTGACGCACCACCCTGACAGGAAGAGGAAGTGATGTCATTGGGGACTGTGTGATGGAGCGCGTGTGCAATAATTCCTGTGAGGTCAGCAAAAAGCTGCACCACAAGTACTTTATTACTCCAGTAACTAAGTATCTGAGTACTCACAGGTCGACGCAGGACTTGGCTCGGACACTCCCCTCGGCCTCCACCACTCTGTAGAGAGACGGAGCTGTACACAGCACTGAGAGACAGACAGGCAGAGAGACAGACAGGTAAACACTGACACTGAGAGAGAGACAGGCAGAGAGACACACAGGTAAACACAATGACACTGAGAGACAGACAGGCAGAGAGACAGACAGGCAGAGAGACAGACAGGCAGGTACTGACTCCTGAAGCTCAGGCTGAAGCTGTAGGGGTTGTACAGGGTTAACACTCTTCTGTGGGAGCTTCTCTGTTCACTGTCAAACACCAGCTCAGAGGGGAACAGGAAGACAGGCAGTCGAGAAGCCCCACCCTTTCGCTGTCTGTCATGGCCGTCCTTCCTCCTCATTGGTCCACCCTGTGTGGCGTCCCACACGCTGCCATAATCCCAGCGCTCTCATTGGACGTCTTGGTGGTGTGATGTCACAGCATCGCCTGCAGCAGAGAGACAATAATCAGATGAACTGTTGGATCACTTGTTTGTGCTGAAGCTCAATTTTCTGTCTTTGTTGTTAAAAGAGCACCAAGTTTTCTAAGTGACTGTTCCTGGACCTGTGTTCATGCCTGGGCTCACTCTGCAGCCTCCACAGACAGGCTGGAGGTGCAGGGTCAGTGTGACCCGTGCTGCCGCATCACCCACGAGTCCTTTACTTCAAAGAAGTGATGAGGCTGCAGGAGCAGCAGGAGGAGCAGGAGGACGAGGAGCAGGGGGAGCAGGAGGAGGACGAGGAGCAGCAGCAGGAGGAGCAGCAGCAGGAGCAGCAGCAGGAGGAGCAGCAGGAGCAGGAGCAGGAGGAGCAGCAGGAGCAGCAGCAGCAGGAGGAGCAGGACAGGAGCAGCAGCAGCAGCAGGAGGAGCAGCAGCAGGAGCAGCAGCAGGAGCAGCAGCCTTAGGAGGAGAGCAGCAGGAGCAGGAGCAGGAGGAGCAGCAGGAGCAGCAGCAGCAGGAGGAGCAGCAGGAGCAGGAGCAGCAGGAGCAGGAGGCCCTAACGCTGATCGCAGTCAATACGGTTTTGTTCGTCACTGACTGACACCACCGGACTAATGAACACGGGCCGTATCTGTGCTAACTTTAGCTCGGGCAAAGCTAAGCTGCTCCGTCACACCGATCCGTCAAACAACCGTTAAAAACGGAGACTTGACGCAGCAGAAAACATCAGCAGGCACCGGAAATGTTTACAAACGCCACACCTGTCGGTAAATAACGTCATAATAATGTCAGAGCGGAGTTTCTCCAGGTAGGTTTGACGGCGCTGGTGTCTACTCACCGCCGGCAGTCCCTACTTTCTCAACAAGCTGTTGCATTTCACAAGCCCCGCCCTCTGCAAGCTTTTTAACCAATCAACATCAAGAAAGACGGAAGTGAGAAATTCTATTGGGGAAAATTACGTCACTCAGTTTCAGTCACACCCTGGAAACACGCCCTTCGGGGGCAAAACCAAAATGCCTGCAGCGGGCTGAAAACATCACGTTTCAGGGTTTTCCTGCACCCTCTGTCGACCAGGGAGGAAAGTGCTGAGGAGCTGAGCGAGGTTCACTGTGTATCGGAAGTTTATAGTTTGTTCTGGTTATCTAACAGAAATCATTGATATATCATATAAAACACGTCATCATTTCAAAAGTCATATCCTCAATGATAATATTAATTAATAATTAAGAATTAATGTGAGTGACTACTAAACAATTGTAAGCTGCCTTTGAGATATAAATAAAGATTCCTTCATTAATCCCACACCAGCAGCCACAGCAGCACACAGAGTAGGAGCATATTCACAAAATATGAAAAATATATCAGTGCAAAACATATACAACAGACAAGATTAGGGTATGGAAAAGAAATAAATACCAGATCAATTTAAGGAAAACAGTTTGCTATATGTATTGTTATTTCACATAATTATCAGGAGGTGTTCTGCAGATGCATGTGGTGAGTGTCTGCTGAGAGCAGGCGTGGTTCATGAGGGCTGACAGCTTCCATCATCCTCCTGTCTCCCACCACCTCCACTGGATCTAGGGGACACCCAGGACAGAGCATTTACATTGATAATGATTTGCTTTAAAACAATACAATACAATTGATTAGAATAGTACTTTATTAATCCTTTGGCAGGAAATTGTTGTGTTACAGCAGCAGCCATAAATAATACAGTGCAAATACTGTTTGGAACTGGGTGTAATTAACAGTAATGAGTGTGGTCTAGATCTGCTCTGTTTGTAAAGTGCCCTGAGATGACTTTTGTTGTGAATTGGCGCTATATAAATAAAATTGAATTGAATTGAATTGAATCACTGCAGCGTCCTCGTCCTCATCACTGCAGCGTCCTCATCACTGCAGCGTCCTCGTCTTCATCACTGCAGCGTCTTTGTCACTGCAGCGTCCTCGTCACTGCAGCGTCCTCGTCCTCATCACTGCAGCGTCACAATATCAGACAGACAGACAGACAGGAAGAGAGACAGGCAGACAGGGAGAGAGACAGACAGACAGGAAGAGAGACAGAAATACGCTAAAGTTGAAAAGAAATGGTAACTGAAAACAAGGTTTTTTAACGGCAAGGGGAAAAGAAAGAAAGAAAGAAATATATAAATAAATAAAAGAATGTAAAAATGTAACACATTTACAAACAATCAGTGCAAGTGGATATTGTGCAAATACCTTATGTAACGGGTTTTAATGGATTACTTTTAAGTAAGCAGTATATTTTGTTTTTACAATCAATGTATGTTTTATTTTCCTTTTTTGAACTTATTATTTTTTAAATTCCTTTTTAGTATTCTGTATTTTTATTATAATTTTATGTTGCAGTTTGCGTTTATTTATTTAACACACACCTGCAGCTGCCCACCTGCTCAGGTGAGACCTCAGAGACCGGGGGGAGGGAGGGAGGGAGGGAAACGAGGATGTGTCAGAGGAAACTAGGGGGGAAAATGGAAAGGAGGAAGTTAAAGGAAATGAGGACGCAGAGGAGGGCCGTACATAAGCTGTTGCTTTCAGGTGCTGTCGTTAATTCTACATTGTTTTGAATGTAGCACTTACGTTGTTTTAAAATAAAATGAAAACAGTCTGTCGCTCTGTCTGACTCAAAAACTAATGTAAAATTTACACACGTGTTGATTTATTATTTTATGTTCACAGAAAAGCATAACTTGATTCTCGTTTTATTGTTTTATTCAACGCCAAATGCGTGACATTTACACGGAGAGCTCAGATTAACGAGGTGTTAGTGAGACCCTGAAGGTAAGCTCTTTTTTCTTGCCTCCTGATTGGACCGCTGGGCCGCGTGTCTCCGGACGTGTCCGCTCCAGAGAGTCACCTTGCCCCGGCTGCTGCAGCTGCGGTACCGGTTAAAGCGCTGTCAGGCTCAGAGGCAAACAGGGAGCGGGAATCCGACCCGGGACTCTGCGGGGGCTGACTGACCGGGGGAAACATGGCGGAGGCAAAGCCCAAGACCTCTCCGAAGGCCATCAAGTTCCTGTTCGGAGGCTTGGCCGGGTAGGTACCGCTGGTAGCTCACATGCTAGTGTGCGAATGTCAGCGGTCAGAGGCTCCCAACAGAAGAGCTGACAAGGTTTACTTTGGTCAAATCCACCTGTGGGTTGTGGGTCATTCTGTCTTTCCTCACAATAACCCGAATAACCTGTGACCCCCGTGAAACTGCACCGTCTCCCGTTAGCTCCAAATCAGTGTCAGTGACTGGTCGCTAGCCCAGGGCCGGTGTTGTGTCAAAGTCTGCCCCCCCCAACATTTCCCTGACTGCTATGGGTAACCTGTGACGGACCACAACCCATGTACTGTAGTTAGTTTAAATTATCCGTAATTAGCCCCGCGATTAACTACAGATGTCAGCGCTACAGAGGACACCATTCAATCTGGAAACAGACTTCACCACACACCAGTGTTGGGAAGAATACTGTACCCCTGGATCAGTTAATGGCAACGTTTCCTAGCTCTCATGTTCTGTTAGAAGCAGTTTGGTTATTCGGATATTTAACGACCACGAACTCAGCTCGGTGACCGCAGTCATCGCTGTGAGCAAGTGGCGGCGGGGCTAATGCTAGCCGTCAGAGGCAGCTAACGGTAATACTAGCCATCAGAGGCAGCTAACGCTAATGCTAGCCGTCAGAGGCAGCTAACATTAGCCAGATTAATGTTTGTAAGTTACCTATAAAAACAACCTTAGGTGAATTTGTTTACCAGTCTTATTTTGATTAAATGTCTAAATCCTGACTTCAGCGACCGGACTAGTTTTCTTTCGGTTCTGTTGTGTTTAGCATCACTAAGCTACACCCAGACTGTGATTAACAGCATGCACACAGAGCAGGTCATAAGCCGGGCTGCAGCCGCCTCTGGAGGTCTCCTGGTCGGGTTGAAAGGCTGACTGAGCGCCGGTGTAGCTGTGAGGCTGTTAACATGCTAACTGAGGAAGAAGGTTGTGATAGCACAGCTAAAGCTAGCTGTCTAATGACAGACTTATGACATAGTTAATAAGCAGTAGAGCACGAAGCTAGTCCATGAAGTCCGTCACAGTGTCGCGGCCTGACGCGGCTCAGCCACTGGTCAAACTGGGGTTCATACAAACGGGCTCAGTAAGAGCCGGAGAGACTGAATCTACAGATTCACCACCTTTATTAAAGGCTGTCAGTGATTTTATAGTTTCAGCTTCTTCTTCTTCTTTCTCTGACATTTTACTAAAGGAAGTTTCGGTTCACTGTGTGGATCTCTGAGCTTTAACCAACATCTTAAACATCTTCTTGCAGAGCAGATGCATTTTAAATCCAAGTTTGCGGGTCACAGTCTTCTTCACTGCTGTTGTTCACATGTTGCTGCGTCTCTTTGCTCGTTAGCGCCACCTGTTGATCAGGGCTGTTGCCTCCGGCAGAGCAGTTTCGCATCACAACCAGAAGCTTTAAAGCTGTTTCTGATTTTCTGTTTGTTCTCTAAATGAAGTGAAGACGTCAATAAGAACCCTGAGAGACTGGGACTGACACACTTCACTATGTCCTGACATTCGACAGACTCAGACAATAACCATCACGTCTCATACTGTCAGCATCATCAGCAGGAGTCCTCGCCATGGTCAGATGCATGTTGCCTCCAAATTCAGACATGGAAGCACAAGACAGTAAATCCTCCCAACTGACTGTGATTTGAGTCCAAGTTGATATGAGGCTGAGGTCCTCCGTGTCTCTCCCATGATGCCTTTTTGTGGCTTCATGTAGTCATGTGTTTCCCAGTGTGCAGGCTGCAGGGACACAAACTGATCTGTGATCTGTGGGTCACAGCAGCTGAGCGTCTGTCCTTTAAATGTCACGACCCTCCCACAAACTTTAAAACATCCCAGGAGTGTGCACGTCCTGCAAGGAGCTGTGCATGTGAACTTCTCCAGGCGTGTGAGAGACAGCTGCTGGTGTCACACCGACTACAGTCTGTGTCACAGCCTGTAGAGGTCAGCCTGGAAAAGCCTGGAAATGTTTGGAATCGTCCTGAAGTCAGTGGAAGTTTTGTCTGGTGCTGACGTCTGAATTCTGTCGCTGAACTGATCGAGTAATAAGAACACCTCAGATTCAGACTTAGATCAGTGTGTGTTGCTGTTTGTCGGTGATGGGATATTTTGGGCTTTGGGATCATTTTCAACATTTAAGACAGAACCATCAGCTGATTAACGCAGCCTGGTGTTGCTCCTGACTGATCTGAATCTCCTGAGTCTCAAGTGTTTGTAGATCGTCAGCGTCTGCACACACTGTCTGTGTTTACAGTCTGTGTGTGTGTGAGTGGCTCAACAGGTTGAACACACACACGATAAACTAAAGCTAAAGGTCGTCACGTGTTGACTGGGAGGTGTCTCAATGAGTCAGCAGCCGTTCATATCATCTGCTGTTGGACTGAACACAGGCCCTGATGAGGCCCTGATGAGACCCTGATGAGACCCTGAGTTACGCAATGAGTCTCTCATTCTCGGCCTGGGCTCCTTGAGTTCCTCTGTGGATCTGTAGGTTGAGTATCGAGGCCGATCAGAGGGTCATGTGATGAAAACATGTTTGTTACATCACTAAGTGGATTATGATTCCTGACATGAGACCAGGTGGTCCTGGGCTCTCTAACCCGAGGGTTAGTGCTGCTGCAGATCTTTGACATGGGTGTGACGCTCAGACAGTGAAGTGAATGTAATCAGTGCTAAGTCCTAACATTAGCTAACCCTGACCTCCACATCGTGGCCTCACGGCCTGATAACGAGTCACTGATCACAGAATGAGCTGTTCCTCTGATAACACTGAGACTGAATCAGACAAATCCTCCTCAATATGTGCAGCCAGACCCGGGATAACAGAAGGTCCTGAAGGTACATAAGGTCCTGAAGATCCTGAAGGTGAAAAAGGTCCTGAAGGTATTGATGGTACATTAGGTCCTGAAGGTCCTGAAGGTGCATAAGGTATTGATGGTACATAAGGTCCTGAAGGTACTGAAGGTATTGATGGTACATAAGGTCCTGAAGGTACATAAGGTCCTGAAGGTGCATAAGGTCCTGAAGGTGCATAAGGTATTGATGGTACATAAGGTCCTGAAGGTGCATACGGTCCTGAAGGTATTGATAGTACATAAGGTCCTGAAGGTACTGAAGGTATTGATGGTACATAAGGTCCTGAAGGTACTGCAGTAGCCTGCAGTAGTTTAGTTCTCCGAGGCCCTGGAGGGCTCAGACCACCTGAAGCTGGAGGAAGGAGGACGTCCTCTGGATGATATTAAATCATTTGATGAAACAGCTCCACTCTCTTGTCCACTGAGCATGCTCAGTGCAGACTTCCTGTTGGCACCCTCACAATGTTTCATCAAAGGTGTCCTCCAGACTAAACAAGTGTTCCTGAAGTGTTCCTGTAAAGCTTTGGTTCAATGAACAGTTTACTGACTGTTGAGTTTGCTGCTCTCTCACCTGTCTGTCTCTACCTGTCTGTCTCTCCAGGATGGGTGCGACAGTCTTTGTGCAGCCCTTGGACTTGGTGAAGAACCGGATGCAGCTCAGCGGTCAGGGTACGAAGGCTCGAGAGTACAAAACCAGCTTCCACGCTCTGTTCTCCATCCTGAAGAACGAGGGAGTTAGAGGCATCTACACGGGGTACTGCAGGGTCCTCCGCCTCATCACTCACATTCAGATTTACTGAGACTTAAAACAAACGAAGTGTCTCTGCCTCAGTTTGTCGGCAGGTTTGTTACGTCAGGCGACATACACAACGACTCGTCTGGGAATCTACACCATCCTGTTTGAGAAGATGACCGGAGCCGACGGACGGCCGCCAAACTTCCTCCTCAAGGTCCTGCAGATGAAAGCAGCTGAAGCATTAGAGATGAAAGCAGCTGAAGCATTAGAGATGAAAGCAGCTGAAGTGTTAGAGATGAGACGAAGCAGGTGAAGTGTTAGAGATGAGACGAAGCAGGTGAAGTGTTAGAGATGAGATGAAGCAGGTGAAGTGTTAGATGAGATGAAGCAGGTGAAGTGTTAGAGATGAGATGAAGCAGTTGACGTCAGTTTGGAAACACCAGTATCTCTCACTGTACCAATATGGCTGCCATGTTGACGCTTGCCAATGAGGTATCTTGTGTCCATGGTAACTAAGGTATCCGCACATTTCCATGGTAACAGTAAATGTGCTCCCCCTACAGGCTGTGATCGGTATGACAGCCGGAGCTACAGGAGCATTTGTTGGGACACCAGCAGAGGTTGCACTGATCAGGATGACAGCTGATGGACGGTGAGACTGACTGACAGACAGACAGACAGACAGACAGACAGACAGACAGGTTCCTCTGATATTCTTTCCTGTCTGTTCTCCAGAGGTTGGACCCTGTAGATTTGAAAGTTCATGGTCCCTGCAGCGCCCCCTCAGGCCTCATCAGGCCAGTCTGTGCTGTGACTGTACTGAGCTCTGCAGACTCCTGGGGGCGCTAACGCAGATCACATGACATGACAGCAGGTCAGATGGTGCAGGTGGTGGCACTCTGATGAGCTGGTTTGTGTGTGCAGGCTGCCCGCAGACCAGAGGAGAGGGTACACCAACGTCTTCAATGCTCTCGCTCGAATCACCAGAGAGGAAGGAGTGACGACGCTGTGGAGGGTGAGACCTTCTGACTGCACGATCCATAGATCCCAATCACTCATCGACTGATTATTGATCACGATCGTCAGCTGCAGCAGAGATGGAAAAACTCAGAACGTGTGTGTGTGTGTGTGTGTGTGTGTGTGTGTGTGTGTGTGTGTGTGTGTGTGTGTGTGTGTGTGTGTGTGTGTGTGTGTGTGTGTGTGTGTGTTGCAGGGGTGTGTTCCCACCATGGCTCGAGCGGTGGTGGTGAACGCAGCTCAGCTGGCCTCCTACTCTCAGTCCAAACAGGCGCTGCTGGACTCAGGTACAGCCGAACACATCAGACATGAGGAGAGCGCCACAGAACACACGGCTGCATATAACCTGTGTGTGTGTGTGTGTGTGTGTTTGTGTGTTTTCAGGGTACTTTGGGGACGATATTCTGTGTCATTTCTGTGCCAGTATGATCAGTGGTCTGGTTACCACGGCAGCATCGATGCCCGTTGACATCGTAAAGACCAGGTAAGACTCAAAGCTAACTTTAGCCCTGTTAGCTAGCGTAGCTTGACACACACTGATGGAAGCTGTGAGTCAGGAAGTGAACATGTTTCCTGTTTCCCATCAGGATCCAGAACATGAGGATGATCGACGGGAAGCCTGAGTATAAGAATGGTTTGGTGAGTGACTTTGTTCAAAGCTGCAGAGCTTTATTCGTGGTCAGACACACTCGCGTTAGCGTTAGCTCTGACCTCTGACCCGCGCTGACAGTTGTCCATCATGTTTCTCTCAGAGGAAACTGTGATTCTTCGATCACAGCTTGTTTTTCAGAAGTCTTGTGATTTTTCTGCTCATGTGACGTCATCGTCTTCTTCTGTGGTGACGTGTGTTTCCTGTGTTTCAGGAGGTGCTGGTGCGAGTCGTGCGCGCTGAGGGTTTCTTCTCTCTCTGGAAAGGCTTCACTCCGTACTACGCGCGGCTCGGCCCTCACACTGTCCTCACCTTCATCTTCCTGGAGCAGATGAACCGCCTGTACAAGGCCTACGTCCTGGACCGCTGACACACACACACACACACACACACACACACGGGGACTGCTGCACAAAGCTCTTCATGTTTCTCACGTCACATTTTCATGAATCAGGCCTGAAGAATTTAAAGGAGCAGTTCCTCACACACACACACACACACGCTCACACACACACGCACACAGATTCTTTTTGTAATGAAAAGAATGTAAATGTAGTTCAGACATCGTTTGGTGATGTTGTCAATAATTCATAAGTCTTATTTGTAGAAATATGCCACCCCCCACCTCCACCTCCACCTCCCCCGTTGTCCCCTCCCTCCTACCCCTGACAACACAGAGCATCATGGGATTGCTCGGTAACCATGGTTACAGCAGTGAACTATGAATAAAGACTTTGAGCCTCAGATCTGTGGTGTGTTTGTTTCTCATCAGTCAGATCTGTTTGATTCTCGCTGTGACTGTTTCAGGAAGTGAACTTCATGTGGATTCGCCTGCTGCTTCTTCTTCGTTGGTGTTTGTGTCTGGTTTTGTTCTGTGTGTTCCCGACTCCGTCTGTTCTTCAAACAAATACTGAATAAATGTGTTTAAGGAAATAAACTCTCCCAGGTTCAAATCTCTGGACTCACCGGTCACGTGACTGCAGCGCGTGCTGACTGCATGTCCCGATTGATCTGATCAGTTAATTGAAGTTGTGCTTCCAGCTCGGCTGCTGCAGACACAGTTTGTCTCATGACTTCCTGTCTGACTGGAATATGAACTCTGATTTACACAAAACATCAGCTGCAGAGCTGAAAGTCGCAGAAAGTCTGAGGCTGCGGCTGATTGGTCGGATGGTGTCATGCGGTAGCTTTGTGTGTCCAGCAGGGGGCAGGACTCAACATCTGTGTGGACAAAAGTATGTGGACACGCTGGAACGTTTGGCTGTCCTCATACTTTTGGCAATGAGTCCTCAGCAGATCATCATGAACCAATGGAAAGGATCATGCTGCCACGTGATGATGTTACAGTGATGTCATCTGGGTCAGCTCAGGTTAACCTCCCCTGTCAGGTTTGAATCATAAATCATATCAGGCCTTGGATCAGATCGATCTGATTGGAGGAGGAACTTTTCTGGTTTCATTGAGTCAAAACGTCTTAGCTGGAGACAGGAAGTGCAGAAATGGTGTCTGCTGGTTGTGAAACAACAGTGTGTGCAGAGGAGGCGAGGTGTGTGTGTGTGTGTGTGTGTGTGTGTGTGTCATGAGTCTGATCATCTGAACAGGAAGTGGAGGTTACTGACAGGAAGTGGGTGTGATCTGTTTAGGAGAAGGTGTCCTCCCTAATTAACTTCTACTAGAACGTGTGAGTGTCTCATTAGAGAACTGTGTGTGTGTGTGTGTGTGTGATCACAGCTACACACTAATCTCCCTTTGCTTTGCCTTATAAGGACAAACACACATACACACACTTCATAGTCAAGCTGCAGTAAAGACACCACTTCCTCTTATCTCACTCGCTTCAGCTTCTCAACTTGACTCAAAACAAGAGTTCACAGTTACTGAGGAAGTGTGTGTGTGTGTGTGTGTGTGTGTGACATTTAGCACTTCCTCTGCTCGCTCCAGCCTCCTTACATGGCAGCTGAATTCTTCACTGCATGTGAATGTAACTCTGTTGTTCGCCATGTTGGAGGCCAGGAGATGTTTAGCTTAGCTTAGCACAAACACTGGTAGCAGAGGGTAACTGTTAGCATCCACTCAGAGAGAAACCCTGCCCCTGTTTGAACGTTTGGAGCTTGGTGCAGCTGCAGAGCTCCTGGTGCCTCCTGCTGCTGAGAGCTTCAACAAATACCTGAGCAAAATCCCTCAGATGTCTGCTCGCTGACTGTGGCGGCTGCAGACACATATCCCAGCATGCATTTCACTCAGGATGTCACTGAATGATTTCATTCATCTCAGCAGACGAGGTTCTTTTGTCGAACCTCATCAGGAGACAGCTGCTAACGCTTTATAATGAACCAAGGGCTGAACACTAACTAGCTTAGCATAGTTTAGCTTAGCTTAGCAGTTTGTTTGTAGTTCATTAGAGAAGGAATGTAAATCTCATTGTTTCCTGGTTTCTGCTGTTCCTCCACACATCGACCACCGTGTTTGATTTTAGGGTCGTCTCCCGTCCACAGACTTCGAGCTTCAGTTGCTCTGAGAACGGAGAACATGCTGCTCTCCAGCCTCCACGCCAGCGTTCACTCAGAGCAACACGTCCTGAAGCCTGCCTGAACATTAAACAGTGTGAGACCAAGGTTTGGTTCCAGGTTCCACTTCCTGTCACAGAGACAGAGTGTGTTACTGCAGGCAATGTGTGTGTGTGTGTGTGTATTCCTCAGGGGTATGCATGCTGGAGATGGTGGCTTGTATAAACTCGTCAGTCTGTGCCACCACACCTTCCTCTGGAGCACACACACACACTCACTCACACACACACACACACACACACACACACACACAGGATGTTAGGAATTCTTCAGACTTCAGGGGTTAAAGGTCACTGCCCAGCCCAGTCACCCACCAGGTTATACAGGTGTAGCCTCCAGCAGAGACGCTCTGGTCCTACACACACACACACACACACACACACATAAACACTCACACACACACTTGTTCTTTCAGTATTTGACCTGCACTGATATTTCTATTTTAATCTGAGGCTGCACGGCAGAAGCATCATCATGAGTCGTACTGTGAAGTGTTACCTCTTCAACTTCACACACGTCTCTGTCAGCGGTGAGGACGACCACCAAGTCTTAACATGTCACCCACCCCCACCCTGACATGCACAGGTCCAAACTGGCTCAGGTATTCTGAGTGTGTGTGAGAGGAATGCGGCGTGTATGAGCAGAGTCTGAACAGAAACAGAGTCAGACAATGAGAACTCGTCCATAAACAGAAATCTGCAGACAAACCGCTGCTTTAACTGCAAGTTCCAGAATGCATTGCAGGTACAGTGCTGAACAGTCGACCACTCAGAGCCAGGGCATGTTAGCATTTCATGCTGGACACGCAAGGACACACAAAACACAAAGACACGCAAATATCTGTCTGTTAAGCTCCTCCCCTGGACAGCTATTGTCCAATCATGTCCAACCAACAGTAAACAGTCACTAGTAACTAGGCTCCCAAGGAACTAAGGAACTGTGGGAGATTCTCTGTGGAACTGTGGAAGGTTCTGAGAGAACGATCAGGATGTGTTTATGAATTTTAGCATAAAACTAGCTTCAGCTGCTAGTGTTAGCACATCAGGCTAACTAGCTCACCATGAAGTCGTTAGCAAACTAGTCACCAGTTCACCTCTGCACAGAGCCAGGCTAACTGTTTCCACCTGTTTACAGTCTTTATGCTAAGCTAAGCTAACAGCTGAGAGTCAGTCTGAACATGTGACCCTCAGGCATGAAGAGAAGAGGAAGAGTTTAGACAGAACTCTGTCTGTGTGAGTGTGTGTGTGATTGTGTGTACGCGGTTTAAACCTGTGTGTAAAGGAATGTGCTGAACTGCATCTGAATCACTTCACCATCAGTTCAGTGCACACACACACACACACACACTTCCTGGTTTTACACTTCCCAGGTGAGAGAGAGACAGACAGGTAGAGAGCGAGGCAGACAGACAGACAGGCAGAGAGAGAGACAGGCAGACAGACAGACAGGCAGAAAAAGATGCCGACAGACAGACAGGCAGAAAAAGAGGCAGACAGGCAGACAGACAGGCAGAGAGAGAGGCGGGTGGAGAGACACTGGCTGACACTGAGCGAGGCAGGAAGCTGCCTGCAGGCTGGGAGTGGTCGGATGTATAAAAGACGACTCGTCTTCCTTCTTTCTGCATTCGACTTCTCTCTGCTCTCTGCCTCACACCTGAGACCATACCTGTGCAGGTAAGCTGACGTGGTCTCTCACACACAGACAGCTTCACAGTGTTGCTGGGAATTGATTTGGTGACTTTGATTCACACATTTACTGGTTGTCATGCGCAGAATGTGTATGTGTGTTACTTATAGGTGTGTGTGTGTGTGTGTGTGTGTGTGTGTGGGTTACTGAGCAGGATGAGTTGGGACGGATACATTACTAATCTGGTGGCAGTGGAGAGTAATGGGTCTAAGGTGATCGATGAAGCAGCGATCTGCGGGTACGGTTCGGGACAGGAGAGTGTGTGGGCCTCCACGCCTGGCATGAAAGGCATTACGGTAAACACACACACACACACACACACACACACACACACACACACACACTGAAGAACCTCCACTTCCTCCTTCAGACAGCTCCTGCGGTGTCGTGCTGTGTCTGCAGGTGGTGGCTGCTTCACGTCTGACGCTGCTTTAATTTTGGCTTCTTCTGTTTTTCGTTTTTTGGAGATTTGTATTTTTGCCGGACAACTCCGACCTGATAAACCAGCAACGCGTGACATCACCCTGAGAACTGTCACCTCATTGGCTGGTTTTCACTTATTTTCAGATATTCATCAGCCCTCCTGGTTAAATGGGCTGTTCGCAGCGTGCACACACAGCTTTTCTTCTTCTTGACTTTTGGGCGTGTTCAGTTTGTTGCTCGGCTGGTTCCCACTCTGTCAGCACAGGCGGGCGGAGCTGCTGCGTTCAGGTGCTGCAGGAAAAGAAGCGTGCGGTGCATGTTTGCAGCCCCTTTTGTTAAAACAAGCCTAAAAATGTCAACGCGTTCGTGTCAGGAGACAGAAAACTGACCCAGCAACAAGCTGAAACGCCGCCTGATTGGCTGGGGTTCCGTGTGACTCTGTGTTAGAGTGTGCGTAGCTGTTGGAAAACACGAGTTTGTAGCTGACGTTTCATTTGTCGGCGAGTGTTCGGCACTCAGACGTGTGTGGCAGGAGTTTAACGGTTGACTGTGAATCGTGCGTCGTTTCCGTGTCTCTGCGGGTTTTCGGAGCCGCAGGCTGAACGCCGCTTCAACTACCTTATAAGGGCACAACGTCGAAAAAACAGCAGTGAGCACAGGAAGTGGAGACGATGACTTCTTGTTTCTCTCACACACACACACACTGCATGGCAAGTACTCTACCTACAGGCCTTCGCTCTGATTGGCTGGATGCTTTCAGGAAGTGGTTTTGCCTCTGCAGGCAGCAGAGTGTGTGTGTGTGTGTGTGTGTGTGTGTGTGTGTGTGTGTGTGTGTGTGTGTGTGTGTGTCGTGTCTTGACTTGTCCTCCACGCATTCTTCTTCTCTTCTCTGCGCTTCCTCCAGTGCCTCCTGCAGCTCCCTCAGCCTGTTCAGAGCTGATCAATTGATTGATCGATTGATGACAGATCAGCTTTTTGTCTGGTCTTTGATTGTTAATAAAGTATTGATCGTTTGATCAGTTATTGAAATGAACACAGACTGACAGCAGCTTCGATATCAACTCGTTTCCATGACGATAAAGAAACTAAGATCATGAGACATGCTCAGCTTTTCCATTGATTCCATTGATCAGTGATTATTAGTGTGTGATTGCTTTGAACTGGTTTTCTCTGCAGGTGAACTCTCTACAGCCGCTATGACACACACACACACACACACACACACACACACACACACACACACACACACACACAGAAGCACACACATGCATACTCACCTTTTCCTTTGCTATGTGAACTACAAGCGTCGATGCTGTGACGCCATTAGAGATGCATGAAACCACACACACACTTCCTGTTTGCAGCTGCTTCCTGGTGTAAACAGGAACGGTCATGTGCTTCTTCCGTAGTTCGCAGCAGTTTGTTTCTTCAGTTTTTTGTCCTGGTGGCTCCTCTGTGGGTTTCAGTAACCCATCTGTCTCTCCACCTGTCTCTCTCTCTCAGCCCGCAGAAATTAAGAAGCTGGCTAGCGACAGGTCAGACATCAGCGAGAAGGGAGTGTTCATCGCTGGGAAGAGGTATGTGCTGCTCCGGGACGAGCTGGACATCGATGGTTCACACCTACTGGACCTGAAGTCGTCCAAAGGCCCCGACAACATCGCCTACTCATTATGTATCTCCAAGACCAAACAAGGTGAGACAGGCAGACAGACAGGCAGACAGACAGGCAGGCAGGCAGGCAGACAGGCAGGCAGGCAGGCAGGCAGGCAGACAGACAGACAGGCAGACAGACAGGCAGACAGGCAGATGTCAGAGCTGTATTTGTGTGTGTGATATGTTTAAACAGGTGTATCTGTTGTTTTTTTGACTCTCTCACCCATCTGTCTCTCTGCCTGTCTCTCTCTCTCTCTCTCTCTCTCTCTCTCTCTCTCTCTGTCTGTCTCCATAGCTTTCGTCATAGGTTTGGGCTCGAAGGACGCTCAGGGCGGGCAGGTTAAGCTTAAGGTGCACAATATGGGTGAATACTTGCGCAAGAGCAACTACTGAGACCAGATGCCTCCCTGCCTCCCCTGCCTCCCCCCACATATCATCTCAACAAAATGGCCACTGTTTGATTTTCTGTAGGTTTTGTTTTAATTGTTTTGACCTTACAGGCAAATGTCAGGGAGTAAAATGTGTTTCCAGTGTCCTTCCGTGTCATGTGTGATTGATGAAAGTGGACACACACACACGATGTGTGTGTGGAAGCTGTTACCGTGTTCACACGACCTGCTCACACTCTGGCGGGCGTGTCAAATGGTGAGCCAGTGTTACACTTCAACAGTGATGGAACTGTCCAATCACAGCTCTGCGCTGTGAAAACAAACCAATTGCCTTTCAAATAAAAACGTTTATTCTTAAAAACACAGTGTGTGTGTGTGTGTTTGTGTGTGTGTTGTATTGCTGCTTTACAAGGACGTAGTCTGAAGACCTGGTTTTAAGGTCCAGGTCAGAATCAGGTTTGATTCTCAGGGGATGTGATGTTCAGGTGATGTTCAGGTGAGAACACCTTCTCTGAAGAGCAGGATCAGGACGAACACTGGCTGCAGCTGCATCACACCACCACACATGATGTTGATGAGCAGCAGAAATGACACATACAACATACAACAAAGTACATTTTACTGCTGCGTGTGTCGTTACTGTGTGCCACACAGGTTATTGATGGTGGAATCAATGATTAGGTCAAGTATTAGGACAGTACAGTGCAGCAGGTACTACAATAAGAGTAAAGATACTCTGTAAGATGTAAGATGCGATGACCCCCCATACACACACACACACACACACACACCTCCAGTCATGTGCAGTTATATTTAGCGTGCTGTAAAGGCTACAGGGACACTGGACAGACTGCAGTGTGTGTGTGTGTGTGTGTGTGTATACAGTGTGTAGTACAGTTAAAGGTGAGTGTAAAGGGTAACGTGTATAAGTGTGTGTGTGTGTGTGTGTGTGTGTGTGTGTGTGTGTGTGTGTGTGTCGGGGTTAGTGCCCTTTGCAGTGAATGCTGAGCCGGTCTCACATTTCCCCTTTAGATGAACTTTGACCTTCTCTGAGAGTTAGGGACCGTCTCTGTAGTTCACACACAGACAAACAGAACGATCACACGTCTGTGCATCATTTATTTTAATATTTTCATTGCATGTCTTTTATTATTTGGCCGTTTGTTGTCTACGAGGGTTGAACGTGACTGGAGTGAGTGCTGCTTCTGTGGCGTGAAAATATATATGATATTAGAAAAGAGAGTTTGGAAGTTAAACATGTTCAGAATCTGATCCAGTAAGAAACAAACGATAACAGAGCTACAGTGACATCTGTAAACAACACGTTCTAAACAGTTACTCTGCTGTTAAAGACGCTAAATCTGCTACGTATGCTAACATATCATAAACATGCCAACACTGTTGATCACTGTGAAATTACTACTTCTGCTCCTAATGCTAACCCTGCTGCTGCTAATAGTGCTTCTGTTAATGCTAACCCTGGTGCTGCTGCAACAGTGCTTTTGTTAATGCTAACCCTGCTGCTGCTAACCGTGTTTCTGTTAATGCTAACCCCGCTGCTGCTAGTATGGTTCTTACCTCATCTGAAACTGCTAACACTGTAACACTGCTACCTCCTCCTCAAGTACTGCAGGTGCACTAACACTGCTAATGTTGTGACAACTGAAGCTAATATTTAGATTTAGATTTAGATATCCTTCATTAGTCCCACACCGGGGAAATTTCAGTGCCACAGCAGCAGGAAAAGCCAGAAAGCAATATGTTAATGTTGCTACAACCTATGCAGCTAGAAATGTTGCTGACATGCTTGCTAACGTTTTCTTTAAATCTGCTTATGCTACTAATACACTAATTATTAATAATACTGCATTAATTACTGCTCATATTGCTAATGCTAATCATGCTGTAACTACAGCTAATACGCCAATTCTGCTGTTTCTATTAATACAACTTAATATGCTCCAACTGCTGCAGCTGCATTTAGTAACACTTCAGTTTACTAATGCTAATGCTAATGTATGCTAATGTGTCTACAATTTACAGCTATTGTTTGTCATGCTATCAATGCTACTTTGTCATCCTGAGATACTCGATGCATGAGCGCGTTGTCTGGATGTTTCATCAGTATTTAAAGTTTCAGGTGTTTGGTTTTGTCACCTGTCACCTGGACGTGTTGCTGGTCTCTGAGGAATCCCTGAGTCAGCTCTCTGCGCCGCAGCTCCCTGTGTTTTCCTGCAGTCCTGCCCCACGCAGACGCTCCCTGCTTCTCCTCCCCATTCAGGGGAGCGGCTATAAAAACCCTGCAGAGCGACAGACAGACACTTTCCACGTCAGTCAGACAGTCAGACGGGCAGACAGACGGCCAAAGACAACACCCGCCTTTCTTCTCTGACAGCAGGACTCAGGTAGGCTGAGGAGCCGGTCTCGCCTCTGGTTGGTCACCTCGTCAATTGTTCTTTTAAAATTAGAAACTACTTCCTGTTTGCAGCTCACTCTGGTCTCAAACTGTCTGCTGTGGGATCACCTGTCGGACAGGTTTTACTCTGTTTAGTCTGTGTCGTCTGCAGGAGTTCCTCTGCTCAGACGCTTGATTTGCTCCAAAGTGTCAAAAGATAAAAAGTCTCAGGCTTCGACTCTCAGACGCCCCAAGGTCACAGAGCTGCAGAGCTGAGCAGGAAAGCAGGTAAACAGCTGCAGAGGCAAAGTCCAGGCAGGCAGAGAGACAGGCAGGCAGAGAGACAGACAGGCAGGCAGAGAGGCAGGCTGGCAGACAGGCAGAGAGACCAACAGGCAGAGAGGCATGCAGACAGGCAGAGAGACAGGCAGAGAGACAGGCAGTCAGACAGGCAGACCTGAACAGAGTTTCTGATCCACATCAGGTCGTTCAGAGCCGGACAGCAGCAGAGGGTCAGGGTTCAGTCACTATTTTATCAACACTATCCAGTGTGTGTGCATGTGTGTGTGTGTGTGTGTGTACAGTAGTTTTTGTGTAAAGTGTTTGTAAAGGCCATCTGTGGTGTCCAGTGTACTGTAACCATTCAGCTGTTGTTCTGCTGGTATGTCTGACCTATCACTGTACACCACACACATATACACACAAAATTACATAACACGCACGTATATAAAGGACAGTTCTTGTGTTAGCATGTTGCTAACTGCTGCTAATCCTCCTGTTTAATTCAGTGACACACACGACTAACACAGCTACTGCTAACACAGCTACTGCTAACACAGCTACTGCTAACACAGCTACTGCCAACACAGCTGCAGGTAACACAGCTACTGCTAACAAAGCTATTGCCAACACAGCTACAGCTATTGCTAATACTGCAACGCTACTAATGCTAATACTCTCATACAGCTGCAGACTGCTGTCAGAGCTGCCATGCATGAATAATAATAATAAGCGTGATCTCGGTGCTAACGATGCTACTGCTGTTCTCTGAGTGTTCAGGGTTTCAATTCAAACATGTTCTCTTATGTCCGTCATCTACAGACAAGTGTTAGCAGCCAGGACAGGCTGATATCAGGTTCACAGTCACAAATACCTCTTGTCACCAACACTCATTATGTGTGTGTCAGTGTGTGTGCATGTGTGTGAGTGTAACTCTATCATGGCGAGGAGGAAGTCATGACCTCTGCAGAAAGGTCAGAGAAAAGGTTAAAGGCTTTATTAATAACTCTCCTTAGAGCAGTACTTCTCAAATAGTGGGGTGCACCCCGTCTCGGGGGGGGGGGGGGGGGAGACTTTCATGCTTGAACGAGGGTTTACCGTGAATGTGGTTGGAAATGAGGAAAGACCCATGTGAGTGTTTGATGCCTAAAAACTGGCAGCGGACAGCACGAAACCAAACAAATGAAGACGGCCCCTGGAGACCTTACACCCCAGTTATGTCAATAAGCCCCTGGACTTCTTTCATTGAAAACGCGATGAGTGTCACCAACAGGCCGGTCATTGTGTGAGCACGGCATCAGTAAATAGAAAAGTTAGCCACCACATCACAAGGTGCACAAAACCTCACACGATAGCAGAGGAGCTAATACTCCCGGCAGCACTGGACACGGTCACAATCATGCTAGGTGAGAAAAGTGCTAAGACACTGAATACTGTCCCTCTCCCCAGTGACACAGTCAGGAGACGTATATTTGACATTTCAGGGGAGTCTATAAAAATGCACATCCCAGTGAATCATTTACACTTTTTTCTCTGTTGTGAGAATCACACAGACTGAGCAGTCTTGTTTAAGTGTTACAAATTTAGTTAATAAACTGAACTTGGAAATTGTTTTAAGTTGTTGCAGATGTTATCTCAGCTCATTTTATTAATTTATTTTAATAATCAGGTGATTGTATGCAGAATGGTGGTGCCAGAAACTCATACAGTGGTTTGTACAGATAAATAAATAAATATTATCATTTAATATCATTTCAATTCATTTGGGGGGGGGGGGGCAGAAAATAATTGAGAACCACTGCCTTAGAGGAAGATAAGATCTCTCTTTAACCCCCCTCTGGCACCACAATGGTCCGGTCCTCTCTTCTATTGGTGGGAGTAGTCATGACTGAAGCCCTGTGATTGGCTGTGTGCGAAGGGGGGCGGGTGGTGTCTGATAAGGGACAGGGCTGCTGCCGGCTGTCACGGAGGCATGATGGCGTTACACAGGGTCTCTGCAGCAGGTCTGACACACACACACACACAAGGACACACACAAGGACACACACACACAGTGGGTTCAGTATTTGACCCTGCTTCATGTTGGTTCTTCGTTCTATTTTCAAGGTCACTGATTCTTTTAAATAGAACCTGAACTTTAACAAACCTGATCAGTCTGCGGCTGAACTTCCTGAAAGGCCCGAGATACGTCACAGACAACGTCCATTTCTGTTCTAACGACCCTAGGTCAGGGATCCGTCTGTTCTATGACCCTTGGCCGGGGATCTGTTCTTTCTGTACTGTAATGACATCCTGTGGAGCGTGTCCTCTGTGTTTTTAGATCCAACATCTCAGACTCACCTGTATCTCTGTCTCCCTGCCTGTCTGTCTCTCTCGTCTCTGTCAGTCAGGATGTCTATCACTAAGATTCACGCTCGGGAGATCCTGGACTCCAGAGGAAACCCCACAGTGGAGGTGGACCTGTGGACATCCAAAGGTGAGACCCACAAACATCAAAGAGTGAGGTGAGCTGTAGGTTTCTGTGATTGGCCACTAAAAAGAACAGGAAGTTACATCATCTTAGGGGCAGCTGTGGCTCAGTGGTAGAGCGGGTCGTCCACCTATCAGAGGTGGCTTGTTCCTTGGCTCCTGTGGGCTGCATGCCAAAGTATCCTTGGGCAAGACGTTCAACCCCTAATTGCCCCCAATGCTGCGTCATCGGTGTGTGAATGGGTGACTGCCAACTTACAGTGTGAAGCGCTCTGAGCTGTCAGATGACTAGAAAGCACCATGTAAGTACAGATCCATCTTCACCCAGCAGGTCCTGGACGGAAAGAAGTAACAAGGACTGGAGGGGCAGCTATTAGCTGTCATCAAACCTCTACTCAAAAAGCCTTCTCTTGACCCTGGTGTTTTAGCGCACTACAGACCAATATCCAACCTCCCCTTTATTTATAAACTCCTTGAAAAGGCTGTGGCTGATCAGTTATGTGATCACCTGCAGAGGAGCAGTTTATTTGAAGCATTTCAGTCAGGATTTAGAATAAATCACAGCACAGAAACAGCATTGGTTAAGGTTAGC
>WARS01000063.1:2810011-2872348 GCA_008933995.1 Datnioides undecimradiatus | reverse complement strand
ATGTTGGGCCTCATACAGACAACAGGCCCCCGACAAGGTTTACGACCTGAGGTCTGATACAGATCAAAGATTGCAGACCAACCAAATGGCTGCTCTCTTTGTCTAAGACCTGGGAGCCAGGTCACAAAGGTATGCAGGACACCTCCATCCCCATTCACTCTGCTGCCCCCCTGCTGGGTGCAGCCCCCAGTTGGACGGAGCCATTAGCATCCTGGCTGCTCCTTATCTTAGACCTATGGGCCAGAGCACACAGGAGTGGGGGACACCTCCGCCCCTACCTGCTCGGCCACCCCCCTGGTGAGCGCTGGCCCCAAACGGCACGGGAACCACCAACACCCCGCTCCATTTGTCTCAGATCAAAGGGCCAGACCAGGAAGGAGCACAGGCTATCTCCGTCCTAACCCCCTCTGTCGTCCCCCCCCCCCGGTGGGTGCGGACTCCCATTGGACAATAGCCGCCAGCACCCTGCTGTGCGGCCAGATGTTTGCAGGTATATTACCTGCACTAACCCTCACAACTAGGCTCCCAGTCTGTGTCTAGCTCCCAGCTAGTCACGACGTAAAAGGGAGTGAAACCTTCCTCCACCCGGCTTCCAGTCTAGTTGGCTTCCACACGAATCCCAGCTAGGCACGACGAAAAAGGAAGTAAACCACTTTGAACCGCTTCCAGTCTGTTTCTAGTCGGCTTCCACACGGATCCGAAGGAGAGTCGCCGCTGCCGCAGACGCCGTCGCCGCCAGCGCTCTCAATAAAGTACCTGCAGACCCGACTCGCCACTTCCCGCTGATCGCGGAGAATTGCCTGGCCGCCGCCGCCAGCGCTCAGAGTACCTGCAGAAGGAAGAAAGGACCGCCGCGTCTTTCTTCAACCTTTGCAACCCGCCGTGCAACCCGCCGACAGAGCGACACGACCCACCGTCGTCATCCGAGCCGAGGAACCGAGCCGGACCCAAAGACGGATCTCACACATCTCCCTGCTTCGTAGGCACGTAAGAGGCTTGATTTGGGCAGAGGTAGTTCTAAGTGTGTTTTCGATACAATTTCACTGTATAAGTTAAGTTAACGGACTACAAGTCCCGCGCTTCGTATTAATGGACCAAGCGTCACATTTGTTTATTCGATTTCTTTGATCGGGCATACTACGGTCTGACGACCAGAGCCCGAAGAATTTTTCTTTATGTGCTGTGTTTTCCCTTCTTTCCCCCTTTAACCGACACGCACATACACACCGGGTATACACCGGTGAAAACTAATTTTTCAGAGACACACAGGCTAAGCTCACAGACGCCACTAGCCGTTGTCTTTTCAAACCTCGCGGTCATTTCCTCTGACCGAAGCTCTTGCGTGACGTACTCCCTCTCCTCCCTTACGTCCGCAACCTCACCCCTCCTCTTTTACACACACACACAGACACACAGACACATACACACACGCACACACACACTTGTATAATCTAGAATAGATACATGATGGATGTCTATTGATTGAGGTGTTATCGATTATTAATTGATATCATTGATTTTAATAAATTCTGTTATGTTTTAAAGAGAAGTTGTCTGCATTGTTTGTACAAGTGTTGTTGTAAAGGCTGGTTAAAAGAGTCAGTGCTCGGATTCACACCTTCATTGTTCGTCTTGTGCATATCAGTATCTCCCAGGTACTGATATCTGTAAGCGAACGCTTGTGAGACTGATTTTCGAGTGGTTATTGGTCCCTGATACCAGGGTGGTGCCCCGTAATTATTAATTCTTATTAATAATAATATTCTTTCTATTAATAATTATCATAGATAATTATTAATTTTTGCTAATAACCTACTCCTATAAGGCACAACAAATGATGCCTATGCGAAGCACAACAAATATAAAGGTAAAATCAATAGTAGTCAAAAACGGCCAATTACACCCAGGACTCCAGAGGGTTAACTTTCAGCACCAACATGAGTCTTGCCCTCATTACACACAGGTGTAGTGCTTTATACACTTTATCCTGTGGATACTTTTTCACCGTGGAAAGATGGCTGTGGACTCGTTTATTCGAGGGATCAGCTGTTTGCATTCAGGACAATGGCCAGTGCTGGGGACGCTCCTCACTTACCACAGGGGGTGAGGCGCCCGTACAGAGGCTGCAGAGCCGGCGCTTTGATAAAGGCAAGACGTGCGGCAAAGCGGATGAAGTACAATCCCGCTGTTCCATTGGTTGTGATGGGGAACGTAAACTCACTGGTCAACAAGACGGACGAGTTGGCTGCACTGGTGAGGAACATGAGGATCTACAGGGAGTGCAGTCTGCTGTGCCTCACACAGACATGGCTCACTGCCTCCTGTATGCTAATGCTGAGGACGCATACAGGGCCATCCCCCTGCCACCTCTGGGGAACTCAGATCACAACCTGATACTGCTCCAGCCTCACTACAAGCCAAAGGTAGTGAGGCAACCCACCACCACACACTCCTTTAGGAAGTGGTCTCCTGCAGCTGAGGTAGCACTGAGGGACTGCTTTCAGACCACTGACTGGGGTGTGCTGCAGGACTCAAGCAGTGAGGACTCAGAGGGGGTCACTAACTGCACTACTGACTACATCAACTTCTGTATGGATGTTGTTGTTCCTACCAGAACTGTACGTTGCTTTGCAAACAACAAGTCCTGGATTACCAGCAGCATAATGGACCTCCTTTATAGGAAGAAGAGAACCTTTAGGGATGGTGACCAGGAGGAGCTGAAGCATGTGCAGAGGGAACTCAAGGTCCACCCGAAGGAGGCTAAGGAGGACTACAGAAGGAAGGTGGAGCAGAAGCTGCAGGAGAGCAGCATGAAGGAGGTCTGGGATGGCACGAGGACCATCACAGGCTGTGGCACAAAGGGGGGAAGTCCTGTGGAGGGGGACCTGAAGCAAGCTTACCAGCTCGACGACTTCTTCAACAGGTTTGACCGCCTGGCTCACCCCCCGGCTATTACCGTGGCCAGCCATGTCACCCCCTCTCCTCCTTCCAACACCCCCTTACCACCTCCCCCACCAGTCACCACTGTCACTGTAGCAGGCCATCCCACTACCCCCACCTCCACAACCCCCACCCCAACCGCTCCACTTAACCCAGCCTCTGATGAGACAGATAACACCACCCTCCCCCCTACCTACTTCACAGCAGCTCAGGTCAGCAGACAGCTGAAGAGACTACGTCCCAGCAAGGCTGCCGGTCCAGATGGAGTATGTCCTAGATTTCTCAGGGCCTGTGTTACTGAGCTGGGGGAGCCCCTCCAGTATCTCTTCAACCTTAGTATGCGACTGGGGACAGTCCTGACATTGTGGAAGACATCCTGCCTTGTCCCTGTCCCCAAGAAGCCTCACCCCAGGGACCTGAATGACTTCAGACCGGTCGCTCTGACGTCCCACATCATTAAAACCATGGAGCGGCTGCTGCTGCTACACCACCTTCAACCTCTGCTCTCTCCTGTCCTATTCACCCTGTACACCTCAGACTTCAGACACAACTCCGAGCTGTGTCACATCAGAAGTCTTCTGATGACACGGCGATCGTGGGGTGTATAAAGGATGGTAGGGAGGAGGAGTACAGGAACCTGGTTGTAGGACTTTGTGGCATGGTGCAAGTCCAACCACCTGCTCATCAACACGTCCACGACCAAGGAGAGGGTGGTGGACTTTCAGAGGTCAGTGCCCCCCCTGCAGCCTGTGGCCATAGGGGGGGCCGGGTGGAGACGTACAGGTACTTGGGAGTACAGATACACAATAAACTGGACTGGTCAGCCAACAAAGAAGCACTCTACAGGAAGGGACAGAGTCGGCTCTACTTCCTGAGAAGGCTGAGGTCTTTTAACATCTGCCAGAAGCTGCTGCAGATGTTCTACCAGACTGTCATTGCCAGTGTCCTCTTCTATGCTGTGGTGTGCTGGGGAGGAAGCATTAAGAAGAGGGACGCTTCACGGCTGGACAAACTGGTGAGGAGGGCCGGCTCTGTAGTGGGTGCAGAGCTGGACTCACTAGCATCTGTGGCAGAGAAAAGGACCCTCAGAGAGCTTCTGCACATTCTGGACAATGTCCATCACCCTCTGCATGACATCACACCAAGCAGAGGAGCACATTCAGTGGCAGGATGCTGTCTCTGACCTGCTCCACAGACAGGCTGAGGAAGTCATTTGTCCTGCAGGACATACGGCTCTTCAACTCCTCCCAGTGAGGACTGTCCTGGACTGTGCTCATGATGGACACCACCAATCATTCACCACAACCCCACCATATGTTTGTGTGACGTGTGTGTATATGCTGGTGTGTGTGTGTGTGTGTGTGTGTGTGTGTGTGTGTGTCTCTGTACCTTGTATCTCCTGAAGGCGTTCTGGATGATGCGTGCCGCCTCGTACAGCTCCCTCTGCTCTCCATCGGTCAGCGTCAGCAGGGCGAAGTCTCTCTCCATCTTCCCATTGGACGATGCATTCAGGAACTCCGCCCACGCTGCAGAGGAAGGGGGGCGGAGCCTCTGCAGGGCCAGGGCGCTGAGGGGGGAAGGGGGGCACACCCGCCTGCAGGTGCACACACACACAAACACACAGTCTCTCCGTATGATAATACCCATGATGCATCAGTCACAGCCTAAGGGAACCTTGTGGGAGGGGCTTACCTGGGTGGGGAGTGTGTGTGGGCGTCGACCGTGTCCAGGTACGTAGCCAGCCAGGTGTCCTGTATGGCTGGGTTGTCCCGCCTCTCTCTCAGCGGTGACTCCGCCCCCCTGGGGAAGTCCTCCTGTTTGATTCGCTCTGGGGTCGCCTCGATGATCTGTTCTGCCAGTGCTGCGATGTCAACCTGCTGTGTGGGGAGGGTAACCATGGCAACAGGAGCTGGTGACATCTGAAGCAGCTGAGTGTTGGATGTGTGTGTTGAGTGTGTGTGGAGCCGCAGTGACATCATCACGTCAGAGGCCAGGTGTTATGCGTACCTGCAGCACCTCCTCCTCCAGGTACTCCTCCTCCTCGCCTTCGTTCTCAGCGTTCTCACCATAGCTCAGCAGCTGCTCCTCCAGCGTTGCCGCCCTGTGCGCTCGCCGACCCCCTGCCACATGTGCGTGTGGGTAAGTGTGTGTGTGGGCGGGAGAGGGGGGGCAGGTGCTCTCGTAGTCCATGAGGTACAGAGATGAGTCCCTGGAACCACCGGGGGTCAAACCTGCAGATTATTGATAATATGGTGATCAATCGGTGATGATGATCAGTGATAATGATCAGTGATAATGATCGGTGATGATGATCAGTGATGACGATCAGTGATAATGATCGGTGATAATGATTGATCAGTGATCAGTCGGTCGGTGAGGTCAGAGGTGAGAAACACTGAACAAACCACAGTTACCTGCGCTCAGCCCGGCGTTTGGCTCCTGCCCCCACACAGACACAGGAGGAAGGGAGGACATGGGGAGGGAAGAGGGGGAGGGAGGTGAGACAGGCAGCGAGGAAGGAGACGAGGGGGAGGAGGAGGAGGTGTCCATGGGTGCGGGTCCACTCGAGTAGGCAGAGCTCGGGGAGGGTGAGGAGGGGTCGCTGGGGGAGGGGAGGCTGCTGGAAGAGCTCAGACCTGGAAAGGTGCAAGTGAGACAGCCAATCAGAGATCCAGAATGAGGTCACATGACGTGTAGATGGGGCAGGTGTTACCTGTGTCCGGGCTGGTGGACAGGGGAGACGGGGGCAGCTGTGGCTGCGGTGTGGCCGGTGTGTGCGTGTCTGCTGTAGACGTGTGCGTGTCCCTGGCAGTCATGTGTGTGTGTGTGTGCAGCTCCTCCAGCGCTGTGGCGAGGCGGGTGTGTCCTCTGGAGCGAGCGACGGCGAGCGGCAGGCGTCCCAGAGAATCAGGGATCCCCAGAGCTGAACTGTTCCAGCCGTACAGGAGCTCCGCCGCTCTCTGGTGTCCCAGAGCACACGCCCACATCTGGAACACACATGCAGCACGCTCAACACGAGAACGCTTCCCAACTCTGTGTGTGTGTGTGTGTGCGTTACCAGTGGGGTGCAGGAGAAGTGGTCGATGTTGAGAGGATCCACTTCCTGTTCCAAGTCCAAACTGTCGCTGTTTACACTCCTACAACACAGAGCACAGGTGTGTGAGTCTGAGAGTGTGTGTGTGTGAGCCTGAGTTTGTGTGCGTGTGTGTGTGAGCCTGAGTTTGTGTGCGTGTGTGTGTGAGCCTGAGAGTGTGTGTGTGTTTGTGTGTGTGTGTGCCTGAGAGTGTTTGTGTGTGTGTGTTTGTGTGTGCGTGAGCCTGAGAGTGTGTGAGTGTGTGTTTGTGTGTGCGTGAGCCTGAGAGTGTGTGTGTGTGTTTGTGTGTGTGTGAGCCTGAGAGTGTGTGTGTGTGAGCCTGAGAGTGTGTGTGTGTTTGTGGTTGAGCCTAAGAGAGTGTGTGTGTGTGTGTGTGTGTGTGTGTGTGAGCCTGAGAGTGTGCGAGTGTGTGTGAGAGCCTGAGAAAGACTCTGTGTGTGTGAGTGTGTGTGTACCTCCAGTGGATCAGTGTGTGGATCAGGTGTGTGTATCCCTGTGCAGCAGCCAGGTGGAGCAGCGTCATCCCGCGGTAACGGACGGAGTGATGAAGCCTCTCTCCTCCTCCGCCCCCCCACCGACCCCCCCTCATCATCCGCTCACACACTCCCACAATCCTCCGCTCAAACCACTGCGAGGACTGAGAGAGAGACACGCAGAGAGAGACAGGCAGAAAGAGAGAGACAGAGAGAGAGAGACAGAGAGAGACAGGGAGAGATTGATTTTTCAAACGCTCTTTATTTACACATTTTCAAAATAAATCCAAGTACAAACCAACAAAAACAAACAAGGTCATTCTGGTAACAACAAAAACACTGAACAACAGAGATTCAGTGAAGCATGAGTCCAAAGATCAGCTGATTGTCAGCAACAGAGCACAGGATGTTCTGGTGACACCAGATATCTACAAACGTCTGAATGTCACTGACGGCGCTGTAATAATTAAAGTCAATGCGCAGTCTGGCCTTCACCATCCTGACGAACACGCTGCTCACATCATCAGCTACATTAGCATCCATCTTGTTTCTCCTGCTCACATAAACAGCCAGCTTGGCCTGTCCCAGAATAAAGTTCAGCAGCTGGCACTTGTGTCTACACCTGCGACTGTACCTGTATCCCAGTATGAAGACCTGCAGGGAGAACACCTCCCCAAACCTGCTGAAGACCTGCTGCAGCAGCAGGAACAAGGGGCCGAGTCTGCAGCAGTGTGCAAAGCAGTGGAAGACTGTTTCCCTCTGAGGGCAGAAATGACAAGTTTCACACACGTTCGGATTAACAGACAAAAGCATTGACAGCTATGCTGCCATGCAGAAGTCTCCACTGCAGGTCTGCAGCTCTCCTGGTTAGCGGTGGTTTATACAGCGCTCTCCACTCAGGCCTCACCTGCCTGCCGAGAGCCAGGTGAGCCCTCCATGGAGTGTCTGAGCGACCATTCAGTTTGTTCCTGTTTAAAACCTTCACCATTAGTCTGTACATGATTTTACCTGTCAATGTGTGGAAAGGGGCTCTGCAGGACTCGCTCAGTTCCAGCAGACACCCCGTACAGTTTTTAAAATCAGGCTCAATCCTCAGCTCTGGAAACGGGTCAGTGTAGTCAGGGAGGACACGTCCGTCACCGTATGCAGCCAACAGGGTCAGCTCTGCCGGTGTCAGCTGATGTTTCCAGGTGTTGAGCATCTGACAGATGAACCTGACAGAGCTAAACCCGAGGCGAGAGGCCAGAGCCGCAGCATCGTCCAGCTGTGCACCACACCGCTGGACCACATGCTCCAGAGTCAAGATGCCTGCCGAGCAGAGCCGCGTCAGTGCAGACGATCCCACTGCACGCGGGGTGGTGAAGCGGGTTCCAAAGACCAGCGGCTCCTGCAGCAGCCAGAACAGTGAGCTGCAGCTCTGAAGCCTCTCCTTGGTGAACAAGCCCCACACTCCAAAAAGTCCACGATAAAATCTTGGCAAATCCTCCAGTTTGTGACTTTGCAGGTCCATTAAAAACAGAGTTTCAGCCAGTCCCAATCCACCACACCTACCCAGAATGGTCCGAGTAATGGGTCTCCAGACCAAGTCTTTGGGACCAAACAGAAACCTCTGTATAAACTGCAGGCGAAAAGCAGCACCCCTGCTGGCCAGATGAACAAGTCCTTGGCCTCCTTCCTCCTTTGGAAGAAACAGCACACTCTGGGGGATCCAGTGCAGGCGATCCCAGAAAAAATCCACAATCACTGCCTGAACTTTGCCCAGCAGGTGGGTTGGAGGGTCCAGGCACGACAGACGATGCCAGAGCATGGAGGACACTAAGCTGTTGATGATTAAAACACGACCTTTAAAAGACAGTTTGGGTAAAATCCATTTCCACCTTTTCATTCTTCCTTCAACCTTCTCCAACATGTTGTCCCAGTTTTGTTGTACAGAGCGCTCATCCCCAAGGTGCACGCCCAGATATTTAAGTCCTGTTGTGTTCCATGTTAGCCCCCCCGGTAAAATCAGTTCCCTCCGTAACCCCTCACCAACAATCAGTGCATCACTTTTCCCCCAGTTTACCTTTGCAGAAGAAATCAGGCTGAAGTTATTAACATTCATCACTAAAACATCAATGTCGACCTGTTTGTTTACTAGGACGATGACATCATCAGCGTAGGCAGACAATTTAAAAACCTTCTCACAACCTGGGAGTTGGACCCCAGAGAGGTCTGTCCTCAGGCGGTGCAGGAGGGGCTCTAAGGCCAGAGAGTAGAGCATGCCGGACAGGGAGCAGCCCTGCCTGACTCCCCTCTGAACCTTAAAAGGAGCGCTCAAACCACCGCTAATCTTAAGTACACTCTCAATGTCACTGTACAAAACCTGGATCTTGGCTATAAGACCAGAGCTGAAACCAAAGGCTTTCAGCGTCTGCCACAGGTACTGGTGTTCAACCCGGTCAAAAGCCTTTTCTTGGTCTATGGAAATAAGACCAAGCCCACAGCCCAATGAACCAGAGAGGTCCAAAATGTCCCGAATCAGAGTGATGTTGTCAGATATCAGCCTGCTGGGTACACAGTATGTCTGGTCAACGTGAATGACCTGCTCCATCACTTTCCTCAGCCGAGTGGCCAGCACCTTAGAGAGCAGCTTATAGTCTGTGCAGAGCAGAGCGACCGGCCTCCAGTTCTTAATCTCCTGCAGATCTCCCTTCTTTGGCAGAAGAGTGAGGACCGCCCTCCTGCAGCTCAGAGGCAGCCGCCCCTTACTCAGACTGTCTCTGAGAACAAACAGTACATCGTCACCGATCACAGACCAGAACGCTTTGTAGAAATCTGCAGGTAGGCCATCAATCCCTGGGGCTTTGCCGCTCTTCAGAGTCTGCAGCGCCGCCTTCAGCTCCTCAGCAGAGATCTGCGCCTCCAGCTCTGCGTTGGCCTCTGCAGTGACCCTGGGGAGACCCTCGTAGAAGGATTGCTTCACTTCCGGGTTGTCTTGAAACTCTGCTTTAAACAGATTTTCATAAAAGGACACTGCACACCTGCGAATGCTGGCAGGCTCCTGCTGCAGCTGCCCAGTGTCGGACCGCAGGGAGTGCATGAGCCTCCTCTGACCATTCCTGCGCTCAAGACCAAAGAAGAAGTGAGAGGGAGCGTCCATTTGAGAAACAAACTGAAAACGTGAGCGGACCAGAGCACCCTGGGCAGAAAAACCCAGCAGGTCTGCCAGAGCTGACTTTTTGTCTGTGAGAGCTTTAATATGCTCTCTCTCTCCTGTAGAGTCTGCTAAAGTCTGCAGCTCCACTACTTCACTCTCCAGAGCCCTCAGAGACCGGGCCATGTCTCTTGTAACATTGCAAGTGTACTGGAGGCACAGCTGCTTTATTTGTCCCTTCCCCACATCCCACCACTGCTGCAGCGACCTGTACTCAGACTTGGTCCTACTAAAATTGGTCCAAAATAACTTAAAAGCATTTTTAAAAGCATTGTCAGACAGGAGAGCCACATTGAAGTGCCAATAAGCACTTTTACACTTTAGATCCTTTATGGAGACCGCACACTGAACCAAAGAGTGGTCTGATATGCCAACCGGACTTATAGAACAACCCTTGAAGACGTTAAAATGGTGTTTAAAACAATAAAACCTGTCCAGCCTGGCCAAAGACAGACAGTTGTCCCTGGCATGAACCCACATGTATTGTCTGTGGTTTGGATGGAAGGATCTCCAAACATCACACAGCTCATACGTCTCAGTTAACTTCACCAGACAACTCTTTGAAGCTGCATGCGGCTCCTGATGGTTCCTGTCTAACGTTGCATCTTCTGTACAGTTAAAATCACCAGCTAAAACCAAATACTCCTCGCTGCTGCAGCTCTTTAAAACACTGTCTAAAACATCAAAGAAGGCCAGTCTGTCTGTGCCAACAGTTGGAGCGTACACATTTATAAAAACCATCTTTACTTTTTCAAATTCAGCAGCCGACCTTCAATAATGTCCTCTGTAACAGGAGAGACTGGCAGAAAGTCTTTGGAGAATAAAATCCCGACTCCACCACTGTTCCCGCTCTTATGGCTCAGAAAAGCCTCCCCGCTCCACTCCCTCCTCCAGTCAGACTCATTGTCAGCTGTGCTGTGAGTCTCCTGGAGAAAGACCACATTCAGTTTCTTGGAGTCAATCAAACTGAAGAGAGAGGCTCTCTTCACCTCCTCCCTGGCACCGTTAATGTTCAGAGACCCCAGCCTGATGTCGCACATGCTTGGAGTGAAGCTGCGTCCAAACAGCAGAGAGAAAGAGACCAGCAGCTGGATGACGGAGAACATACCCCACAGACTACTCATCATCCGCGATCTGTGCTCGAACTTTCTGCAGAAGCTTCTTCAGGCGGAAAACCTCCTGTTCAGTGAAGGTGGGCCGCCCGATGTCGTCCGAGCTCTTCATGAACAGCCGGACCGAGTCGTGGAACAGCTGCAGGTCCGGGAAGAAGCTCTCCACCTTCACGAGCCTCATGCCCTTGGTGTCCTGCAGAAAGGCCCTGATCCTGCTGAAGGAGTAGCCGCTGCCCTGGTCGACCTGAGAGTGTGCGGCTGTTTCACAGTCGCTGCCCTGTGTGCTGGTCAGACCCTCCTCCGCCTCAGAGGGAGGACCCGTCTTTTTAGGAACCTTTAAAGCTTTCACATTGCTGCCTTTAGTTTCTGGTTTCTTCCTTTTTACTGCTGACTTAGAAAGTTCATCGTCTACCACTATGTCCTCAACACTGTCCAGCACAAACTCTGCCACTCTCGTCGCCACCTGTCCATTCTGTTCTGTTACTGTGACCTTCTGACTCTGCAGGCTCACCTCGTCCTCAGTGTGGACGCTGTCAGGTCTGGTCCTGTCCTCCTGTCTGTCCTTATCTGTCTGAAACCGCTCACTGTCAGTCCTCTGTTCATTTGTTCCGTCAGTCTTTTCCTGTCTATCACTGCTCTTCTGTTTCACCTTCCTCATACCTGCCTTCACCTGTTGGTCATCTGCTGCCTGCTGTACCTGCTGCTCGCCTGTCTCCATCTCCTCCGCTGCTTCTGTTTCTCCCGTCTGACCCCCTGCCGTGTCATTTCCTCCGTTATCACTGTCAGTTGTTGTACCGTTCAAAACTATTTTGCCCGTGCCTGGCCAGCTCCTTCTCCAGCACTTCATTACGGATGAACGGTGGGACATTAGAAATGATGACTCGTTTGGCCGGGTTAACCAGCGAGAACACGGGAGTGAGGGTGTCTCTGATCACGACACCACTCTCAACCAGCTGATGCACCTTATCGGTACTATCTACAAAGATGACCACAGCGTTGTTCATCCGCGAGGCCGACTTCACGCTGCCATAGCCGACCAGCTCCCCCACCGCCAGACTGCACTCCTCCACCGAGCAGCTGACCGCCGGCACGCCGTGAGGCTCCAACCCGGAGCCCTGCACCATGCCGAGCAGCTCAGCAGGTAGCAGACACTCCACAACCACCAACACCCCTAAAACCCCAAACCCCTTCACCAAAACACCCAAAACTACTCAGTGATCCCCAAACACCAAGAACTGAACACCACCAACACGGAAAAGTTAGAAAAAGTTTGAAAAACCGCAAACACGCTGCAACACGCTCTCAGCTCCACGCACTCACCACGCCACTCGGGGGGGGGGGGCAGGGAGAGAGAGACAGACAGGCAGAGAAAGAGACACAGGCAGAGAGAGAGACAGAGGGACAGGCAGAGGGAGAGACAGGCAGAGAGAGAGACAGACAGGCAGAGAGAGAGTAAGAGACAGAGGGACAGGCAGAGAGAGAGAGACAGGCAGACACAATAAATAGTTGGAAAACTCATCAGCTCTCGGCACATACAGACCGGACCAAACCGGATCAGACCAGACCAAAGCGGACCGGACCTGGAGGTGGTTGTCAGGGACGACAGGCGTCAGCTGGGTGTGTGCCTGTTGTGTCTGAGCCGAATATGTGTTATTGATCATTACTGTGACTGAGGACTTAATCAATGGACCAAACTATTGATACTGACAGGCTGACCGATCTGAGCCTGTTTCAGATGACCTGTCTCTCTTCCTCCCTGTCTCACCCTCCCTCCCAGCTGGTAGGAAACATTACGTTCATACCCCCCCCCTTCAGATTTTCCCTGTGATTCTCTCTGGCATGCACCCCCCACCCCACAGGGTGACGCACGTGGACGAGAGAGGCTATAAATGACTGGCAGCAGAGGCAGAGAGAGAGAGAGAGACAGAGCGACAGAGAGAGAGAGACACAGAGAGAGAGAGACAGAGAGAGAGAGACAGAGAAAGAGAGAGAGAGACAGAGAGAAAGAGAGAGACAGAGAGAGAGACACACAGAGACAGAGAGAGAGAGACACAGAGACAGAGAGAGACCGAGAGAGAGAGAGACAGAGAGAGAGACACAGAGAGAGAGAGAGACAGAGAGACACACACAGAGAGAGACACACACACACAGAGACACAGTGAGACACAGAGAGGAGAGAGAAGAGAGAGAGGGAGACAGAGAGAGAGAGAGAGAGAGAGAGAGAACACTACCTGAAATCACACACACCTCCCATAACACGCAAGTTGCTAATCTAACACTCAACCTGCTAACAGCTAATCTGCTAACACTCAAGACAGGTAGAGAGAGAGACAGGTAGAGAGAGCAGAGGTGTTTTAAAAGGATTTTCCAGTCAGGTTAATTTGTTCTGTTTATCAGCTCAACCTACATGATCTGGCTCATGACTTATCATCATCCTGGGCCCATCTTCTTACCATCATCATCATCACCACTTCATCATCCATCGTTATCTTCATCCATCACCATCATCCATGGTTCTTTTTCTGGTTTCCTGAGTTGGAGATCAGCCTTTTCAGGATTTTTTTGCCAGCACCTATCTGCAGGAGAGCTCATCCACCTGCAGCCGTGTGTCTCTTGGCCTAATGATCTTCTATGAGTTAATGACCTGTAGTTATTATAGTAACAATAATGACCTGCTGGAGCCTGATGTGTTACCTCACCTGTTCATGGTCCTCAGGTAGAGGTGGAGAGGTGCGGCCATTACGCCATGTTACAAGGCGATAATGATGTTGTTGTTCCCGGTGGTTGTTGTTGTTGTCGCTGAAAGCAGTTATCCTCTTATCCTGGCGCCCATCTGCTCCAGCCTCCAGGATGGACATCCTGAACTGATTGTCTGCAATAACAGAAAAACACCAGGTCTCTTTAAACCTGATTCTTGTGTTGATTGGTAGTTTCTAAGTGAAATTCACATCAAACCTCGCCCTTTTTGCCTTTAAAACACTTGATCATTTGCTTAAAAAACTCAAAACAACACTCCTTTAAGTCTCTTGGAACTTTCTAAGTTCCTACATCCTACATTTCCACAATGCAATTGCCTGCTGTTGATGAGGCCCTGGCCGATCCACACGCCCGCAACTGCAGCTTTAAAACCAGGACAAGCTGTCAACCAATCAGTGACCTCTGGCTCTAGACCAACCAATCACCTCCATGACTGTCAGGAGGACTCATCTCAGTGTGTGTGAGTTTATGTGTGTGTGTGTGTGTGTGTGTGTGTGTGTGTGTGTGTGTGTAAAGCTCTAACCAGGAGGCAAATGGAAAACTCCTTTATTAAATAACTGTTTAAAGAGAGCCTCTTTAACACACACACACACACACACACACACACACACACACACACACACACACACACACACACACACACACACAGACAGCCAGGCGCCGGATGATTAAAGTCAGTCGGAGATAGTTTCATTTGAAAGATTGTGTCTGTGGTGTGTGTGTGTGTGTGTGGTAGGAAAACCAGACCCCCTAATATAGCCTGATACACTGTGACACACACACAGCTAGATAACGTTATACTAGGTAACATTATGCTAGATAATAGATAAATAGATAGATAGATAGATTGACGCTGCACCTTATCTATAACGTTATGCTAGGTAACATTATACAGGTGGAAGTACGCTTGTGGGTAACATTATGCTAGGTAGCGCTACGCTAGGTAACGTTATGCTAGATAACGTTATCCTAGGTAGCATTATGCTAGCGTGCTAAGCTTCTCGGGGCTGAGTGGACTGGAAATATTGTATGTTGTGAAGTGGTATCTGGAGGGTTCGTCCCGGTCTCTCAAAGTGGCAGAACACATTAGACATAAGAAATCATTATGGGATCAAGTAAATGCTTGTATGCGGAGTCAGGTGTTACTAAGGAAACCCAACTGTTTATTTGATTAAAAATGCAGAAAATGTGAGTGAAGGCAGTTTATCTGCGGAAGTGATCACATAACAACGCTGGTAAAGAGCCCCCACACACACACACATGCTGATGTTGATCAACAGGAATAGATAATAGTTTATTTGCCAGCTGACACAGCAGCTGTTTAAACATGAGGTGGTCAGAATAGAACCCCTCAGATTATAATCGCATCAAGATTTCTGCAACATCAATATTAAACAGACACGAATCAACAACAATTGCCTCAGCCAGCCCACTTCCTGTCACAGCAGCAGCTTTAGCTGTGTGGGTACAACAGCTGCACAGGTGTTCCTAACAAGCCAGTCACTGACTATCACTCCCATCCTGACTGCTGCCCATCAGCCACACAGCCTGCACCTGCTCACACCAGGATTTACTGCATGTGGTCGCCACACATGCCATTAAGAGCACACTCTCACCACACACACACACACACACACACACACGTGCTAAGTAAAGAGCATTTCACACACACACACACACAGCATTCTTGTCCTACCAACACCATCCTGCTGAGTGTCGTCCATCTTCTGTCTGTCTGTTTGTCCAAACAACATTTCTTATTCTTTTCTCTCTGCCTGCCCACTTGGCCTGTCTCTCTCTGTTCGTTCGTCTCTCCTCCTCTCGGTCCGCCTGTTTCTGCTCCTCCTCTCTCGTCCGCCTGTCTCTGTCTCTTCTCTCTGTCCGTCTGTCTCTCTCTCTCTGTCCGTCTGTCTCTCGGTGTCAGAGTGTGTGGGCACAGGTGAGGAGCATTTTGGGCACGTCATGATGTCACGGGATAAGTTACACACATACACATACACACACACTCTTAAAAACTGCATAGTGACGACGAGCTGATGAGTGACACTACACACACACACACACACACACTCACACTAAATTAAGTCACACACACACAGTAAGCAGAGTGAGCGGTCGTTCAAGGATCAACTTGAAAGGAGAGAAGAGAGTCCTCGCCCGCCCAGGGCAGTCTGCAGGCTGGACGTCCAAACACAGCAGCAAGGTATGCTGGGAAATCCACAGTGAGGGGAGGGGGGTGAGAAAAGGGAGGGAGGGAGGTGGCTGTCTCACATTCCTGACTCTGAGCCTAAAACCCCCAACAGACTCCAGGAGAGATGGTGAGACAGGCAGTCAGACAGAGAGACAGGCAGAGAGAGACAGGCAGACAGGCAGACATAGAGACAGGCAGAGAGAGACAGGCAGACAGGCAGACATAGAGACAGGTAGAGAGACAGGCAGAGAGAGACAGGCAGACAGACAGGGCAGAGAGAGAGACAGGCAGCAGGAAGACAGGGACAGACAGGCAGGTAGAGAGAGAGACAGACAGGCAGGCAGAGAGAGAGACAGGCAGACAGACAGGCAAGCAGAGAGACAGACAGGAAGACATAGAGACAGACAGACAGGCAGGCAGAGAGAGAGAGACAGACAGGCAGGCAGAGAGAGAGACAGACACGCAGGCAGAGAGAGAGACAGACACAGGCAGGCAGACGGTGTGTGTGGTCACCTGATGATGGCGGCCACCACTGAGCTGCTGTGTGTCGCCGTTCAGTTTAACAGATCAGCATCAAACTGCTCATATTCATCTACTGAACTCCGCTTCCCATGATGTTTGGGGGCTAAAACAGCAGTTTGCAAATGTGCTTCTTTCTTTTCCTCTCCATTAATGAGAGCCAGAGCTCTGTTTGTCAAATGCAGCCCATAATAACCACCACAGCCCGCCTCAACAGCAGAAATCATCGCGCTGCACACTCTTGATATCATCCCAGGCGCCGTCACCCACCAAACAACTGATAATCAGCAGCGAGCACGGCGATGTGCAGCTTAGCAAACACCAGCAGGAGGTGGAGCACCTCCACAAACACTAACCGTCTGAATATCAACCTGAACAGAGTGTAGTATTCCCATCATGCTCATGTGACAAACAGGAAGTAGAATGCTGTGGGTTCTGTTTGTGTTCTACTGGTTCCCACTGGTTCCGGCTCCCACAGAAGTGTGTGTGTGTGTGTGTGTGTGTGTTGGCTGGCTGCTCACTGAGGCTTTTGCTGGAGAGAGGGAGGAGCTGTAACTCACCGTCCAATGAGAGCCAGCTTAGCTGGGAGCTGGGCAGGAGCTGGACATGCCTCGGCCGGGGTAATTTAAATAGAACGGACGAGGAAACAGAACCTCCGGACTCAAGAACCTGCAGACACACCAGTCCGGCCTCGTGGGCTGAGGGAGGGGACACAAGATCAGTGACTCGTCCACGCTGTGTGTGCCAGGGTGAACACAGGTGCACCGCCTAAACCCAGAGGTGTACACTGGACAAAGGTGGTGCATCTGTGTGTGTGAGAGAGAGAGAGCGAGAGAGAGAGAGAGAGAGAGAGTAAGTGAGTGAGCAAGAAGCAGAGGAAGCAGAGAGAGTGTGAGTGTGAGTGAGTGGAGAGAGAGAGAGGAGAGAGAGAGAGGTGGAGTGTGTGGTGGAGAGAGAGAGAGAGAGAGAGAGTGTGGGAGTGTGTGTGAGAGAGAGAGAGAGAGAGAGAGAGTGGGAGTGTGTGTGTGGGAGAGAGAGAGAGAGAGAGAGAGAGAGGGGGAGGGGGTGTGAGAGAGAGAGAGAGAGAGGGGAGGGGGAGGAGGAGAGGGAGAAGGGAGAGAGTGAGTGGGGAGAGAGAGGAGAGAGAGAGAGTGAGTGTGTGAGAGAGAGAGAGAGAGAGAGTGTGAGGTGTGAGAGAGAGAGAGAGAGAGGTGGGAAAGTGTGTGTGTGAGAGAGAGAGAGAGAGAGAGAGTGTGAGGTGTGTGGAGAGAGAGAGAGAGAGAGTGTGGGAGGTGTGTGAGAGAGAGAGAGAGAGAGAGGAGGGGGAGAGAGAGAGAGAGAGAGAGTGAGTGTGTGTGTGAGAGAGAGAGAGAGAGAGGTGAGTGTGTGGAGAGAGAGAGAGAGAGAGAGAGGTGAGTGTGTGAGAGAGAGAGAGAGAGAGAGAGAGAGAGGGAGAGAGGAGGAGAGAGAGAGAGAGAGAGGAGGCAGAGAGAGGGAGAGAGGAGGCAGAGAGAGGAGAGAGGAGGTGAGTGTGTGTGGAGGAGAGGAGGAGAGAGGAGAGGAGAGCGTGGAGCGGGAGAGAGAGAGAGAGAGAGAGAGTGTGAGTGTGAGGTGTGAGAGAGAGAGAGAGAGAGAGAGAGAGGAGTGCAGTGTGTGAGAGGAGAGAGACGGATTTTTCAAACACTCTTATTTATTAACATTTTCAAAAATAAAACCTACAAACCCAACAAAAACAAACAAGGTCATTCTGGTAACAACAAACACTGAGCAACAGAGATTCAGTGCCAAGAGTCCAAAGATCAGCCACATTTCAGCAACAGAGCAGAGGATGCCTCAGACACCAGATACTCCAAACGCCACCACGGCGCCAAATAATGTGCCACGCGCAGTCTGGCCTTCACGATCCTGACGAACACACTATTCCCATCATCATCCACATTAGCATCTATCTTGTTTCTCCTGCTCACATAAACAGCCAGCTTGGCCTGTCCCAGAATAAAGTTCAGCAGCTGGCACTTGTGTCTACACCTGCCACTGCGCCCAAATCCCAGTATGAAGACTCTGCAGAACACCTCCCCAAACTGAAGACTGCAGCAGCAGGAACAAGGGCCGGAGTCTGGCAGTGCAAAGCGGTGGAAGACTGTTTCTCTGAGGGCAGAAATGACAAGTTTCACACATCGCTCGGATTAACAACGAGACAAAGCATTGACAGCCAGTGCTGCCATGCAGTCTCCACTGCAGGTCTGCAGCCTCCTGGTTAGCGTGGCTGAGGCAGCGCCCACTCAGGCCTCACCTGCCTGCCAAGAGCCAGGAGCCTCCTATGGAGTGTTCTGAGCCACCAGTTTGTTCCTGTTTAAAAAACCTCACCATTAGTCTAAAGAAGACATCTTGTTAATGGGGGAGTGCCTGTGTATTCTGCCAGTTCCAGCAGGCCACCCCTGCATGTTTTTAAAATCAGGCTCAACTCTCAGCCTCTTCTGGAAACGGGTCAGTGTAGTCAGGAGGACACCGGCCGCCACCGCGCAGCCAACAGGTCAGCTCCTGCCGTGTCAGCTGATGTTTCAGGTGCTGGTTACCCATGATGAACCACAGAGCTAAACCAAAGCGCAGAGGCCAGAGCCGGTACCCAGCCAGCACCACAATCAAGCAACGCCCCAGAGTCAAGATGCCTGCCGAAGCAGAGCCGGGCCAGTGCAGAAGAGATCCCACTGCACGCTGGGGTGAAGCGGTTCAGAAGACCAGCTGCTCCTGCAGCAGCTAGAACAGTGAGCTGCAGCTCTGAAGCTCTCTCTTTGAACAAGCCCCATTAATCTAAAAAAAGTTCACAAAAATTCTTGGCAAATCCTTCAGTTTGCATTCTTGCAGGTCCATTAAAAACAGAGTTTCAGCTAGTCCCCAACCACACCACTGAATGGTCCGAGTAATGGGTCTCCAGACCAAGTCCTTGGGGACCAGACAGAACCCCAGAGCAACCGTGAGCTAGCATGTTCCTGCTGGCCAGATGAACAAGTCCTTGGCCTCCTTCCTCCTTTTGAAGAAACAGCACACCTGGGGGATCCAGCATCCCAGTAAATCCACAATCACTGCCTGAACTTTGGCCCAGCAGGTGGCTGAGGTCCAGGGCACGACAGACGATGCCAGAGCATGAGGATACTGCTGTTGATGATTAAAACACGACCTTTAAAAGACAGTTTGGGTAAAATCCATTTCCACCTTTTCATTCTTCCTCTAACCTTTCTCCAACATGTTGTCCCAGTTTTGTTGCACAGAGCTCATCCCAAGGTGCACGCCCCCAGATATTTAAGTCCTGTTGTGTTCCATGTTAGCCCCCTGCAAAACCCAGTTCTCCTTAACCCCTCACCAAACAATCAGTGCATCACTCTTTCCCCCACTTTTACCTTGCAGAAGAAATCAGGCGAAGTTAACATTCATTACCAAACATCAATGTCGCACCTGTTTGTTTACTAGACGACACATCATCAGCGAGGCAGACAATTTAAAAAACCTTTCTCGCTAACCTGGGAGTTGGACCCCAGAGAGTGTCTGTCCTCTCAGGCGTGCAGGAGGGGCTCTAAGGCCAGAGAGTAGAGCATGTCGACAGGAGCAGCCCTGCCTGACTCTCTGAACCTTAAAAGGAGCGCCAAACCACCGCTAATCTAAGCACACCTCAATGTCACTGTACAAAAACCTGGATCTTGGCTATAAGACCAGAGCTGAAACCAAAGGCTTTCTGCCCCTGCTTTCACAGGTACTCTGCGTGTTCCAACCCGCCCAAAGCCTTTCTTGGTCTATGGAAATAAGAACTGAGTCCACAGCCCATCGAACCAGAGAGGTCCAAAATGTCCCGAATCAGAGTGATGTTGTCAGATATCAGCCTGCTGGGTACACAGTATGTCTGGTCAACGTGAATGACCTGCTCCATCACTTTCCTCAGCCGAGTGGCCAGCACCCCAGGAGGAGCAGCGAGGTCTGTGCAGGCAGAGCCACCCGCCTCCATGCCCAATCTCCTGCAGATCTCTCCTTAAGAAGAGTGAGGACCGCCTGCACCAGAGGACGCCCTCACCAGACTGTCTCTGAGACACGTCACCATCACAGACCAGAACGCTTGTAGAAATCTGCAGGTAGGCTACACGAATCCCTAAGCCACGCCGAGTCTGCAGCGCCGCCCAGCCTCAGCAGAGATCTGCGCCTCCAGCTCCTGCAAGCTGGCCTCTGCAGGACCTGGGAGACCTCGTAGAAGGACTGCTTCACTTCTGGGTTCTCCTGAACCTGAGGATTTTCATGGCGCCACTGCCACTCATGCAATGCTGGCAGGCCTCATGCAGCAGCGCCCAGTGTCGACCGCAGGAGTGCATGAGCCTCCTCTGACCCATGAGACCAAAGAAGAAGTGAGAGGGAGCGTCCATTTGAGAAACAAACTGAAAACGTGAGCGGACCAGAGCACCCTGGGCAGAAACACCCAGCAGGTCTGCCAGAGCTGACTTTTTGTTCAGAGCTTTTAATATGCCTTCTCTCCTGTAGAGTCTGCCAGTCTGCAGCTCCACCACTTCAACATCACAGAGCCCCCAGACTGGCCAAGGTCTCTAGACATCATGCGTAATTGAGCACAGCTGTTTTATTTTGTCCTTTCTTTCCCTACATCCCCACCCACTGCTGCAGAGCGTAATTCTTGTACTCAGACTTGGTCCTAAATTGGTCCAGAACTTAAAAGCATTTTAAAAGAATTATATGTGAGAGCCACATTGAAGTGCCAATAAGCACTTTACTTTATGACCCTAGAGACACCGCCACACCGAACCAAAGAGGTCTGATATGCCAACTGGACTTATAGAACAACTCCTTAAAGACATTAAATGATGTTTAAAACAATAAAACCTGTCCAGCCTGGCCAAAGACAGACAGTTGTCCCTGGCATGAACCCAGGTGTATTGTCTGTGGTTTGGATGGAAGGATCTCCAAGCATCACACAGCTCATACGTCCTCAGTCAATTCCCACCAGATATTTCAGTTGCATGCCTGATGGTTCCTGTCTAACGCGGTATCTTCGTACAGTTAAAATCACCAGCCAAAACCAATACTCCTCGCTGCTGCAGTTTCAAAACACCGCCTAAAACGTCAAAGAAGGCCAGTCTGTCTAAAGCAGCCCAGTTGGAGCGCATACATTTATAAAAACCACCTTTACTTGTTCAAATTCTGAAGCCAGGATTCCTTTCAGCAGCTCTAATTCTTCAATATCATCGTCCTCTGTAACAGGAGAGACGGGCAGAAAGTCTTTGGAGACAAAATCCCGACTCCACCACTGTTCCTGCTCTTATACGCTGTGAAAGCCCCGCCTCCACCTCCTCCAGTCAGACTCCATTGTCAAGCTGTGCCAGAGTCTCCCTAAGAAAGACCACATTCAGTTTCTGGAGTCAATCAAACTGGAAGAGAGAAAGCCTCCTCTTCACCTCCCTCCCCTGGCAATCAAGCACGTTTAGAGACCCCAGCCTGATGTCGCGACATGCTCGTGAAGTAAAGCTGTGTCCAAAACAACAGAGAGGAAAGGAGACCAGCAGCTGGATGACGAGCATCACACCCCAGCTAGGAATACCAACATCCGCATCTGTGCTCGAATCTGCAGAAGCTTCTTCAGGGCGGAAAACTCCTTGTTCAGTGAAGGTGGGCCGATGTCGCCCGGAAGCCCTCTATGAACAGCCGGATTCAGTTTTGAACAGCTAGGTCTCGGGAAGAAGTTTCTCCACCACGAGCCTCATGCCCTGGTGTCCTGCAGAGTGCCCTGATCCTGCTGAAGGAGCAGCCGCTGCCCTGGTCGACCTGGAGAGTCCGCTGTTTCACAGTCGCTGCCCCTGTGTGCTGGTCAGATCTCCTCCCGCCTCACAGAGGAGTGACACGCCTTTTAGAAACCTTAAAGCTTACATTGCTGCCTTTAGTTTCTGGTTTCTTCCTTTGACTTGCTGACTTGTAGAAAGTTCATCGCTCACCACTATGTTCCTCAACATTGTCTGGTACAAACTCTGCCACCTTGTTGCCACCTGTCCAATCTGTTCTGTTACTGTGACCTTCTGACTCTGCAGACTGTCCTCGTCCTCAGTGTGGACGCTGTCAGGTCTGGTCCTGTCCTCCTGTCTGTTCCTGTCTGAAACCGCCTTCACTGTCAGTCCTCTTGTTCATTTCTTCTGAAATTCTGTCAGTTCTTTTCTCCTGTCTATCACTGCTCTTCTGTTTCTCCTGCTCACACCTGCCTTCACCTGTTGGTCATCTGCTGCCTGCTGTACTGTTGTTTTTGGTTTCCACATCTCTCCTCCCGCCCATCTCTGTTCGCATCTTCCGTCGTGTCGCTCGTCATCACCGGGCCAGTTGTTGTACTGCTCAGCAATTTATATTTCCTAAAGATCAGGTTCAGAGATGGAAGTGAGTATCGATTTTGTTTACTATCCGCTGGCCATGCGAGTACGAAGCGGCTCGGTCATCAAGTTTTCCACTCTCCCGGACACGCACGATGAGATGACCTCACAAGAAAAACACTTCATATGTCGGTGGTAACGCGAACGGTGTAGTCAAAGTCACAATTTTGAATTTGTTAGCGAGACTTCCTCGTTTGTTGAGGATCATCAGAACTCTGCTCCAAACTAAACAACACAGCTTTAAATGCGCCATCAGTAATGAGCGATGAGCTGATGGGGGATGAGAGCCACCAGCAAGCCTGCCAGCCTTTTCTCCAGCAGTTCATTATGATGAACGGGACATTGGAAATAATGACTCGCTTTTGGCCGGGTTATCAGCGGAGAACACGGAGGCGAGGGTGTCTGATCACTACACCGCTCTCAACCAGCTGATGCACCTTATCGGTACTATTCTACAAAGATGACCAGCAAGAATTATCCTCACAGCCTACTCACGCTATAGCCACCAGCCCCCCACTGGCCAGGATCTTCCAATGGAAGAAGCGATCAGCTGCACCAGCCTCACGGGCGGCCGGGCAGTCAGCTCGGCTCCAACCCGAGCCCTGCACTATGCCGAGCAGCCCAGCAGGTAAAAGCAGACGCCCACAACCACCTCCAACACCCTAAAACCCCAAAACCACTCAAAAACACCCAAAACTACTCAGGTGATCCCAAACACCAAGAACGAAACGCCACCAACACGGGAAAGGAGGCGAGTGTGTGTGTGTGTGTGTGTGTGTGAGAGAGAGAGGGGGGGAGGGGAGAGGGAGAGAGAGAGAGGGGTGGGAGAGAGAGTGTGTGAGAGAGAAACAGAGTAGAGTGAAGAGGGAGAGAGAGGGAGAGAGTGGGAGAGAGAGAGGAAAGGAGAGTGGGGGAGACAGAGGAAGGGAGAGAGACAGGGAGGGAGGAGTGAGAGAGCGAGAGAGCGTGGGAGAGAGAGAGAGAGCGAGAGAGAGAGAGAGAGTGGAGGAGTGGGAGGAGTGTGTGTGGAGGAGGTGTGTGAGTGTGAGGGAGTGGGGAGTGGGAGGAGGGGAGCAGAGAGCGGAGGGGAGAGGGAGGTGTGAGTGAGAGTGAGGTGGAGGAGAGTGAAAGAGTGTGGGGAGGGAGTGAGTGGAGTGAGGTGTGAAAGTGAGTGAGTGGGAGGGGGAGGAGTGAGTGAGGAAAGGGAGGAGTGAGTGAGTGTGTGGGGTGGGAGGGAGTGAGAGATGGCGGAGGGAGTGAGGAGGAGGAGGAGTGAGTGAGTGAGTGAGGAGTAAGAAGAGGAGGGGGAGAGTGTGTGTGTGTGAGTGAGTGAGTGAGTGTGTGTGAGTGTGTGTGTGAGTGTGTGTGTGAGTGTGAGAGTGAGTCTGTGTGTGTGAGAGTGAGTGTGTGTGTTTGTACCTGGGCAGTAGCAGCGCAGCACTCCTGGCTGGATCAGCGACGGGACGGTGCTTTGATCAAAAACACACGAGTAACGACCCGACAGCTCACTCCACGGTCCTGTTATCAGCACCTTAACACCGCCCTGAACACACACACACACACACACACACACACACACACACACACACACACACACACACACAGCCTGAGCAGCAATCAATTGATCACCAATCAAACTGAGTCCAGACTGATACTATGATTGATCACAGTTCCTGATTGAAGGAATTAATCACTACTGATCAGAGCTCATTAATGATCAGAGCTCATTATTGATGACTGAGTGGGGGACCTTGAGATGTGCGCCCCACGGATCTAGACTGAGATGGAGTCTGTTACATCGTCGTTAGTATTGATTACATTTGGTTTTAATGATCTAAATCTGCAAAGTAACTAAAGAGTAAAAGTAACAGAGTACAATACTTCCCCCTGAGATGTATAAAGTGGTATCATGCAAAAATACTCATGTATCTGCAGGAGTACTTAGTACTTGAGCAGGTCTGTACTTGACTGAGCCTCTGCCTGATAAGTTTGGTGATGTCACCAGCAGCTGATTGGTTACTCTCAGGCACGACCACTCTGGGAGAAGTCTAGATGGAGGCGAAAGAAGGAGGTCATGAGGGCAGCAGGCAGGCGGTGAGTGAAGGAGAGAGGGGAGGCTTAGCAGCACCATGTAGCGGACCTCGGGCCAGGCACCAGCGGGTTATTTACAGCGGCGGGAGGCAGGTGAGCTGCGACAGGATTGGACTCCTGTGATGAGGTCAGATGAGGTCAGGAAACTGCTGTCGGGCTGAGAGGAGCGTCAAGCCTCCCAAGTCAGCTGGCTCCGGCCCGGTGTGTATCCATGCAGGTGTCCTCAGAGTCATAGCCCCGCCTACTCTCCTCCTTCACTTGGATCGCAGCCAGCTGAGTGGTATCCATGGCAACAGCAGCAGGACTCTGAGCCAGTGCCAGGCCTGCAATGATGGTGCTTGGCTTTTAATAGCAAACACTGACTGGACTCTGCTGCAGCGCCAGAGGCCGATGGGACAACTGAGCCAGGGGCGGAGCCTCAGGTGCAGACAGGTGATTGTACGACTGGCCCAGGACCTAATGGCATCGGCCCCTCGCCTGTCGCTCATCTCACTTACTGGCTGGGGCAGGTTATTCTGCTGAGTTCCCGGCAAACTAAGAGCAGGCGAAGCAGTACTGCTGCCTGTCTGTTGCTGTGGAGACGGTCGGAGGCGTGGCTTGTCTGAAGGAGAGAGAGGGCGGATAAATACGACCTTCTGCTCAAACTAGTCCAGGTTTACCTGTCAGACGCTTCTCACCTGCAGCAGAGCCAGCTTAGAGGGGGGGGCACTGCCATCATCATCATCATCTCTTCACCTCCCTCCCACCTTCCTCCTCCCTCACTTGACAACTCCCCCAGGAGTCTCTGTAGCCCACGCCAGGGGAGGAGGGGCGGGCCAGAGAGGCGAGAGGGAGACCAGGGGAGGGAGAGAAAGGGGGGAAAGGGGACGATGAGGGGGGTGGGAGGAAGAAGAAGAGAGGAGGAGAGGGGAGGGTAGAGAGTTCACCTGTCAGGAGGAGGAGGAGAGCGAGGAGGGAGGGGAGACAGAAGAGGGAGGGGTGGAGGTGGGGGAGAGGGAGAGAGCGAGCGATGGAGGAGAGAGAGGGGAAGGGACGAGCAGAGGACAGGGAAGGTATGGGAGGAGGAGGGAGGTGGGGCCCCTGGGGTATTGCCTGACCCTGCTTTGGGGGGAGTGAGGGAAGGAGTCAGGTCAAAGGCTGGGGGGGGATGGGGAGGAGGAGGTGGTGAGGGGGAGGAAGGAGGGGAGAGAGGGGAGGCAGCAGCAGGAGGAGGAGGGGAACAGAGGGAGGAGGAGGTATTCGAGGAGGAGGACGTGAGGAGCAGGCCTCTTGCTAAGGATTTTAGAGAGGGGAGGGAGGGTGAGGGAGGGGTGGTCACGCCAGGCGCTGGACAGGTGGGTGGTGGCAGGGTGAGCAGGAGGAGGGAGGGGAGGGGGGGGCAGGCTTGGCGGCAGGAGGGGGGAGGGCTGGGGAGAGCAGCAACTGTCCAGAGTGTGTGAGTGATAAGCTCCGCCCCGGCCCCGCCTCCTCTCCTCTGGACGTGCCTCCCCCTCCTCCAGTCTGCCCTCCTCTTCCTCCTGGGATTGCAGTGGTCGTTGCCATGACGATCACTGCATTCTGGGGCAGCGCCACCGTCGTCAGGTTGCCATGGCGGTCATAGAAACCGTTGCTGGGGTTACCGACAGCTCTGTGGGGCTGCGGGGGGGAAGAGGCGGAGCTACAAACAGGAAACAGAGCAACAGTGAAAGGCGAGCAAACACCACCGGCCTCCTGTACGAGCACTGCGAGGACACTCACCTGGCCGACGGGCACGGAGACGACACGGGGCTGCTCTGAGTCTGCAGGTGGGGCAGTTTGGCTTCTCCTCCCCCTCCTCCCCTCCTTGCCTCCCCCACCTCAGAGGAGAGCGGTGAGGGGGAGGGTCTGCAGGAGGAGGGAGGCAGTTTGGGGGAGATGATGCGATGTTTGGTGCTGTTACAGCGGTGAGGAATGTTCACACCTGAAGATACTGCGCACACACACACACGCACGCACTGTTACTTGAAGTCAGTGATGTGACACAGTGATGCCACTCAGTGATGTCACAGTGATGCGTTACCCTGGGCGGTGTTACAGAGGCAGGCGTGTGTGCGTGGCTGTGGTTTGGTTCTCTGACGGTCGAGAATGTGTTGAACCAGCTCCTCGATACTGAAATCACCAGAGCCCACGGAGCACTTCATACTGTGGACTGAGAGGAACCACACGGTACTGTGACACGGTACTGCAGCAGGATTATGAGGTTGATATTTTGCTGTGCAGCAGTACAGCACAGGTAGTTCATGTGGTGCAGGTGGTCTTACACATGGGTTTCAGCTGGTTCAGCAGGTCGTCTCGGCTCCACCTGACGCTGTCATGGCGGTCGGTCACGGCACACAGCAGTGGACTACATTTCCCAGAATCCTCCAGGGACGGCACATTCAGATAGTGGACCAGCACGATGTCAGGGTTCTGTTACACACACATGCACACACAAACTGATGAACAGCTGATCCTCACCTCAGTTCAGACTGATCTTCTGTGTGTGTGCGTGTGCTGACCTGCAGCAGCCAGTAGCATCGTCTGTGGAATGTCGGCACAATGGAGGAATGGACGTAGCATCCGTACAGGCACTGCAACACAACAGTGATTACCGATCAATAATCAAGTGGTCGCAGGCTGTTGAGGTGAGTGTGACGGGAGGATCTTAGTTTGTCCCTTCTGGGCTACCGTAGCAACGTCATCACAGTCATGCTATCAGCCAATAAACTCTGTTCTGGTGTTAGCTGGTGAACACTGGCAACTGAAACACCTGGATGAATGCGAACAGAGTATTTCATGGTTGTTAGGTGGTTGCTAGGTGGTGTTTGTGGTGTAAACGAGTGCTTGATGATTGGGGTGTAGTACTGAGTAGTGTTCCTGAGTACAGAGCAGGGAGCTGCTGACCTCCATGCCCTGGACCTTCAGCTTCATGTGGTCCTCTCTCGTCGTCTTCCCATCCTTCCTCTTCTTCCAGCAGTATCCGTCCTTCCTGTACTTCACCTTCTTCCTGTTGTACAGGATGATGCTGCCGTTCTTTGGCCTGAAGGACAAACAAGAGTCAGGACCTCAGTGTAACCATGGCGATGCCCTGAGGCTCATCTGGCAGGCGCTGGTGTGTGTGTACCTGGTTTTCAGGGTGCAGGAGAGCCACTCGTCATGTCTGTCAAATGAGATCAGGTAAGAGGCGATCTCCTGCAGGGACAAGCAGCTCGGTGTAAACAAGCAGGAAGTTCAACAGGTGTCCGTCTGTTACCAGGGCGATAAGGCTGACTCAAAACAGAGATGAGTTTAGGCTCAATCTCCTGACCTAACACAGAGAGGAATCACTCACACACACACAGCTGAGGCAGTTATTATTTATGTTAACATACACGCACAGACACACTCACCTCGTTTGTGTTCCACCTGAGCCGCTCGTTGGGCAGACCGGACAAACGAGGAAGACACTCCAGCAGCTTATTAGGCAGAAACACCTTCCTCAGTCCTTTATTCTCTGCACACACACGCGCGCACACACACACACACACACACACAATTAGTGAGGAGACACCTTTTCTTTGTGTGTAAGTCATTTCAGTGCTGCTACTCAGGACTGAACAGGAAGTGCATCAAACTGTCTTTTTGTCCAATCCACAGGGTTTTGGGCTGGTGGAAGTGTGTGCGAGTGTGTGCGTGTGTGTGTGTGAGAGAGAGAGAGAGCAGGCAGGTGTGCTATTTCCCTGCAGCTGAATCCAGGTTGTGGTCAGATGACAGCGCGCTGTCAGTGGATCATGCAGACTGACAGTAACCTGATGTGTGACAGGGCTGCACGGCTCCGCATCATCTTCAACTTTTCTCTGAGCTGCAGCTTTGAATCCAAACACTCACATTTTCATTTACAGTGTCTGTCCTGCTGATGTGTCTGCTGTCGTGACAGGAAGTGACATATTTCTCTGCTGTTGTGACAGGAAGTGACATATTTAGCAGCCAAACTGTGGGAAATGTCCACCCTAATGTGTTTACCTGAAGACGTTCTGATCTCTGAGATACACGCATATCACAACAGGTGTGGGTACCATAGCAACAGAGCTGGGGTGCCCTCATGTTAAGCTGGCTGCGATCATGTCAGACTGACCTGTCTCCGTGGAAACCATCTCCTTATTGCTCATGGCGACGGGTCCATGCAGGATGAGTCTCACACAACGCACGGCCACCCGCACTGCCTCTCTGATTGCACGCACACGCACACACACATACAGAGTCATCAGTCTAATCAATAGCAAAGAGGTGCCATGTTCAGAATCACATGCTGACAAATGTTCATGTGACTGCATCACATGACCATACAATACACTTGCTGGGGGCACACTTTGTACATTTAATGCGACTTTAACATGACTGAGTATGAGGCACACAGTGTGTAGTGCACAAACGGGAAGCCAACAGCTCTCTCTCTCTCTCTCTCTCTCTCTCTCTCTCACACACACACACACACACACACACACACCTGAAATCCAAGCTGCAAACTGTCCAGCTCCACACACTCCTTCAATAGCTCCCTGTTGCTAAGCAACAGTTTAATTTGCACCCACTTTAAGTGGAGAGAGACTGTGCTCATACTGTATGACACTGTATGTAAGCCAGTGTGTGTTTGTGTGTGTGTGTGTGTGTTCAGTTACATAACAATTTCGATTTTTACATCCAGTCAAACGGCTTCAACTGTGTGTGTTGCTTACACACCAGACTTGCTCAACATTCTGCACAACAACATTAAACACACACGGTTTGTGGTGTGATTCTCTCACACTGACACACACACACACACACCCTCTCACTTCCCGTCGGCCTGGATAAGACCGCGGGCTCGCCCGGCTGTTGTGGCGGCCTCCCGGGGCGTCTCTCCCGGCTGCAGGTGCTAACGCAGTTAGCTCCAAAGCTAACGTTAAGACGCCTGCGAGTTTCGCATCAGCACAAAACTAAACAACGCGACAACACGTTTAAACACATACACAACTCCCGTTACACACTCGCCCTTTGATCCGAAACCAAATAAATATGAAATATTAATTCAGTGAATAATAAACATCACTAATATTTGGTCGTTTAGCTGCTCGGTTAGCCGGCGAGGCTAACAGCAGCTCCCTATGAGCAGTGATTAAACACCTCTGAAGCCGAGTTGCGGGGCCGTTTCTGCGGGATAACACCCGCAAGCCCCGGCCAGTCTGCCGACACCAACCCCTGCGCATACACAGACAAATAACACGAGTCGAGTCCGGCCCCACAGGACCGGACCCGAGCTGTTTGAGAGGAAAACAGTCTGTTAAAGCTCCTTTACCTTCCGCCTTCAGCACAGCCGCCATCTTCTCTCTCTCTCTCTGACGTCACTGCGTAACTACGTGGGAGGCAGAGTGTTGGTGGGGGGGGGCCTCCATCACCGGAAGATAAGAACATGCTCCAGTCCTCAGGTTAGTCCATCACGCTCTGACCGTACTCCGGAGCTCCGGATACTGGGAGCGGTGTCCTGGAGCTCTGTCAGTCTGAGCCGGTCCCTGCTGTAGTCAGCAGGTGGAGGTGACCCCTGCAGGTGGAGCTGACCCCTGCTGTGGTCAGCAGGTGGAGGTGACCCCTGCAGGTGGAGCTGAGCTCACTGTTCAGTCCTGTTTGATTGGATTTACACCTCAAACCGTTTAAACCAGGAATTTAAATAAAGCAGGATTTATTAAATACATTTGCTTTAAGGATCCTTCATCTGTCTCCTTGTATAACACCTGCAATGTGAAGGTATATCTATGAGATCTACATCTGTGTCTGTCTGAATCTATATGATGTACATGTACCTGTCAGTGCTGTCTGCTGCTGTGAACATGCTCATGTGTCAGCTGACCCCCGGTCTGGCAGAGTTTCAGATGAAATCAGGACACAGACATCGAGGCGTGTAGAGAAAATACGGGAGGTTTATTTTGTATAAAAGCAGAGCGTGTCGTCCAGCAGGAGGCTCGCTGAGATCTCCAACTCTCTGAGCGCTACACCCAAACAACCACTGCTCCAACACTGAGTCTGAGTCTGACTGAGTCTGAGACTGAGTCCGACTGAGACTGAGTCTGAGTCCAACTGAGTCTAACTGAGTCTGAGTCCAACTATGTCTGACTGAGTCCATCTGAGTCTGAGTCCAACTGAGTCTGAGTCTAACTGAGTCTGAGTCTCAGCAGGATCTTTCTGTCAGTCCGGTTTTACTGATTTTGAAATGAACCAAACTTGTGCTGAACCTTTGCGTTGCGGCTGCAGACAGAGGACAGAGTTTATTCTGGTTTAGCTTCAGTCCTTCAAAGGGTTGAATAAACGTCTCAGTGCAGTTTGTTTGTTTGTGAGCTGAGTGATTGTTTGTTTACTGCAGAGCTTTTTTTGATTCATCTTCCTGTCTGCAGCGGTGCAGTGAGGTTAAAATCAGCAGGTGCTCCTTTAAACCAAACCATCGGCTTCAGTCAAACGTCAGCAGGGACCAACATTTCTGAACCGAGAGAGCAAAACAGCTGGACGACAGCGTCTGAGTTAAGACTTCATCTGACAAACAATCAATAACCATCAATAACCAATATCTGATCAGTTTCATCAACAAGGAGGGAGGTACAAAAACAGAGAGAGGGAACAACGAAAGAAAAACCAGCTCAGATTCAACTCCACAGGAACAACTGTGTGTGTGTGTGTGTCTGTGTGTGTGTGTGTGTGGGTGTGGTGTGTGAGCAGGCAGCGGTCATGATGGATTCATGCCCCCCCCCCCCCCCACCTTCCCCATGAGACAGGCTCAGCTCCAGGGTCAAAGGTCATCACATGCCCTGCCTGATGCTCTGGATGATCTGGAAGATGGCTGAAAGACACAAAGACACAAAGACACACACACACACACAGGATTAACATCTAAAATCACATTTCTGCATTAAAACATCCAAACGGGACGGGAGCGTCTGTTGTTGTTGTTGCGGTCTGCGGTCAGATCAGCTGACAGGAAGTTGTTTGAGAAACCTGCAGGAGACGCTCACCTGATCCACAAACCACGAACACGAAGAGAGCGAGCAGCCAGGGGCCTACCGGAGATTTTTCCTCATTAACTGGCCGCTGAAACACACACACACACACACACACACACACACACAATATCAGAAAACCCATTAAAAATGGACAGATCATTAATAGCTGTCCTAATTAGCTAAACACAGCTAACGGCTTACAGCCTGCTAACATCAACAACACAGGAGCTCAGGACGAGCTCAGCAGCTGCCTGGGGTCACCGGAACGCTGACGTGGATCAGACTGAGCGTGAACACGGGGACACTCACTGATCGCTCAATTAAATATCTTCATTCAAAACGTTGAGACGTGAAAACCCTGAAACACAGACGGTGTCTGTGCAGTTACAGGTCACAGCAGCTTGCTAACTGAACTCCACAGACAAACCTGATGATGTCATGCTGTCTCCTGCGTTTGCAAAACGAAATTCAGTCTAAGTCACAGCCTGCCATCATTGTTCGGTGTGTTTAAGGCCTTCTTAAATACGATGGGTCTTTCATTCACAAGTCAAAACAAGCTTTCGTAGCAGATGGATGACGTCACATGTCGCGCCTCCGCCCACCGCAGTGTTTACAGCCGAAGCGACTCACAAACGTGAATAATGTCACCAAACTGGCTGCGACCGGTGACCTGTGCTCAGGCCGAATGAAGGCTGTGCGTCAGACAGACAGGGGGACGTCTGCAGAGACACAGCCGGGGTCTGACACTCTGTGCACGCGTTTAGATCACATGAAAGTCCAGATTTCTGGACGGAGTCTGGTTCTGTTTCACTTACATGGGTTTATTAGCGAGTCAGTCGATCCCATAGGAGTCGATCTGATTGATTACCTTTCAAACATGATCTATACTGATATTTAAACACAGTTGGTTTGATATCGCGAGACTGTGCGGTGAAAATCAGTTCACTTCTGTGGTTGCTCATGCTAATGCTACGGTTAGCTCTGATAGCGAGCTGGATCGTTGCTTCCGTGACTTAGTCGCATTTTAACCGGTCTGTGACAACAGCGAGGATGTTCGGTACTTTTATCAACACGTGTATGTTACACGAAACCAGCTGCTGCTGTGTGTCGGTGACTGAGCAGCGGTCGGTTAGCCGTTAGCCCGGATGTCAGTACCGATGTTTTCTGGACGTGTCCCCGCTGTGTGATGGTCTTGCTGTGCCGCTCGTTCGCCACTTTCATTCGCTGCACCGCCGACATGTTTCGGGTTTACGGTCGGTCTGGACCAGGAGGACGGAAAACCGCGAACAACCGGTGAAGGGGAGCGCCGGTACCAGTGAAAGTGTCCCGCTGAAGGAGAATCTCCGCCGGGTTTGTTTCCGTGTTGCTGTCCGGGGGGAAATGCTAACCGTTAGCTGGGTGCTAGCAGAAAGAGCTACCGTTCCTGAAGCGACGGACCGAGTCACGTGACAGTGGACGGATTCAAAATGTTTCCCCGCTGACCTCTAGTGGCGGGAAATGAGTATTAAAGAGATGCTACAGCTAATAAAGGTGTTAGAGTCAAACGGCGTCAGATACACTCACACTGTGCTCTAACTGTCGATGTAAGGCCTCAGGGATTCACAGGTGAAGGAAGTCTTCAGCTGTTTGATACGTAAAACATAGACGATGAGGAAATAAAACAACAGGGACCTAGTGGAGTTTCTCTTATTTTATTGCATGCTGCAGTCAGACTGCAGCCGGTCCACACACATCTGCATGTTTAACACACGGTCGTCTCTCTCACACACGTATGCATGTTTAACACACAGTTGTCTCTTACACACACACGTCTGCATGTTTAACACAGTCGTCTCTCTCACACACACGTCTACATGTTTAACACACGGTCGTCTCTCAAACTCACATCTACATGTTTAACACATTGTTGTCTCTCACACACACAGTGTTCTGCAGGCTGTGTTCTAGCCAGGGGTCAGAGGTCATTAGCAGGATTCCAGAGGAAGTGGGAGAAAGCCTCCTTTTCCTCTGATGTCTGCCTGTGTCTACCTCACTACAGGTGTATGTTTCTTTTAAATTAGTCCTTCATTAGTACAGTTCCAACATGGAGTCTCTGACTGATGGACGCGTGTGCTCCTGGAGGTCATAGGTCATGCAGGGTCAGCTCTGGGTCACCTGCTGTGACATCACGAAGTTCATGGAAGTCAGTGAAACGCAGGCACAGAGGACCAACAGTCTGAAGGACAGGGTTTCTGTGTGAACATGCGGGAAGCTGTCGCCATGGCAACACACATTGCGTTTCTAACAGCCCAGCCCACTGATTGAGCCGATGCGATCCATCTTTATCCCAAAGCATCCTCTCCCTCCGACCATCGACTTCCTGCTCCGCCTCCTTATCTTTGTCTGTCGCTGGATAAAGTCAAGGAAGAAGCGCGGGACCGCCTCCTGTCTGCCAGCCAATCCCCTCACAGCACCATGACTCGCTGCCAGTCCTCTGGAGGGAGACAAGTTGGGAGGGGCTTGGTGTCCAGCTGAGCCCTCTGTGATGTCATCGGAGGTGGGTGGGGCCAATATGAGAGAAGAGAGATGAGAGCCGAACAGAGAGTGAAGAACCTGAAGAAATACGAAGGGATGTGTGATTAGTAGTGTCTGGAGCTCCTTAACCTGTCTGATCACATCAGAGGGAGGAAGACTACGACCAAGATGAAGATGAATGAGGATGAAGATGAGCTGCAAGTGATGACAAGGCAGAAAAGTAGGCTGGAGATGGAGAAAGGTGAAGATGTAGAAGACCCAGATGAGAAAATGAGGAGTATGAGGGTGATGATGGATGTGAAGGTCCTGAAGATGATGAAGCAATGACAATCATGACTCGTGACAGCAGTGAAGATGATGGTGATGATGATGACGATGACCACAAAGATGATGATAATGACGGTGATGATGATGTTGATCATCAGACCTGTGAGTTATCTCGTTGAGGTGAAGGTCTTGACTCCACGGCAACGGTGAGGAAGAGGAAGAGGAGAAGACCGAACAAGGAGGAGGAGGAAGTCATCATCTCTGAAGGAAGAGGATGAGAAACAATAAAACAATTAGATTTAATGAGACGTCGCCATGGCAACAGATACCTGCTGCTGGTTGGAGCTGCTGTCCGGCAGATGTTTCACATGGTGCCATGATGAAGCTGCTTCAGTGCCTCCTTTCCTCTCTCCTTCAGAAGCATCCTCTGCTGAAGAGGAGACGGTTCCTCTGAGCAGGAACCACATGATGACAGAGCTGCAGCTTCACTGAGCAGCAGTGTCAAAAGGATCAATATCAGCTGTTCACACTGCAACTCACTGTCTGTGCTGAGTAACTGAGTACATGTACTCGAGTATTTCACCATGTTTGTTACCTTAACCTTACAGTTAAAGAACATTATTCACATTGCTGGAGATGAAACCGCTTCATGTTGTTGACTTCAGCTAAAAACATCTAGACTCTGTGGAGGAATCCGACCCCGGAATGTATCCGGGTGTCTCTACCTGTTCAGACTATAACATCTAGGACCAGGATCATCAGAGACCAGAACTACCACAGCCTCAAACTGCAGCTGGTCCTGGAGCTCCGGGTTTATTGCCCAGGTGCATCGCTGTGACTCTACTTGTTTACACCTGTGAATGTCTGTAAACATGTAGTTTGTTCAGGACATAGAAACCTCACTTCCTGTTTCACACGTTAAATGTGAGTGAGCATAACGGGATGCACAATGTTACATCAAATCTGGTCAGATCTGAAGCACATCACATCACATCATGCAGATTAGATAAAAGGTTCACCTGGTCAGATTAGACTCTAACTGTGGAAACTAGATTAGACACACTTTACATCACACTGGGCATCAGATTGGACCAAATCAGATCAGATCAGATCAGATTGGATCAGATCAGATCAGATCCTTATCAAGCCCTCTGACATTCCTCCAGCTGTAACCACAGGAACACATGGGCAGATGAATGTTGAAGCAGCAGAACTTACTGAAGAAAGAAGGGAATGTTCCTGGTCGTCAGTCGGTGAAGCACCCTCGCGATGTTTCTCCGCAGTGAGAATGAAACTAACTCGTTTTCATGTTTCCTCACTGAGGTTGGGAGTGTGTGTGTCTGTCCTGTCTCAGTGTCAGGACGGGTCGCTGATCACCGGCCCCGCACCACACACTGCTTATATACCACTCACAGCTGTGATGTCACGCATTCTTCCTGCTGTTACCCCCGACGACGGGCCTCTCTCACACACACATGCACACACACTGTCCTGCTAGCTTTGTCTCATCCATTCACTGTGTGTGTGTGTGTGTGTGTGTGTGTGTGTGTGTGTGAAAACACTGAAACTTGGAGGAAGAAAGAGACAAAAATATCGACCAATCAGACGAGTTCGCTCATGACCCAGGCAGGTGCATGGAATCCATCAGGGGTTACAAGGTCCTGAGAAGTTACAGGGGATCTGTGCCAGGATTAAATGGTCCTGGAGAGGGTTTCAGGGGGACCTGAGGAGTTCCAGTGTCTGTAAGGAGTATGCCAGGTCCATGTGGAGACTGACATGGTCCTTGAAGAGGTCCCCTGAGATCCTGGAGTCCATTAAGGGTTTTAAGGCATAAATGTACTAGAGGTCAATGAGGTGGCAAACAGAGGTTCCAAGGTTAACTGAAGAGGTTCCTTAAAGAGGGTTCCAGGGTTCTGCAAAAGTACAGAGACAATTCTGAGGAGCCTTTAATGGACCAGTGATCAGCCTCTGGACTCCTATGAGAGTTTCCAGGTGTCCTTGAAGAGTCTTGTTCTAAAATGTCTCCAGAGGTTCTTGAGTGTGTCGGGAGTGAACATAGCCTGCAGCATCAATCCTGTTATTATAGTTACCAATCAAATCACATGGTCTTGCTATGAGTGAGCTGTAATAACAACATTAAAATGTTGTGTGTGTTGTGTTTGAGGGGTTGCAGGTTTCACTGTGGTTATTGATTACTGATCAGTGTGAACTGGTGTTTGTTGGGCCCAGTTCCTCAGTGAGAGCAGATGCTGACGGTACCTCCTGCTGACACAGGGTCATGCCTGGATGTGATTGGTCCCCTCTCGCTGCCTGTGACACCTGACTGAAGCACTTCCTGTCCTGAGGTCTTTGCTTGTTTTTCGTTGTTTCTCCTCATCTTAACTTTCTCTCTCAGACCATCACGACCTCTGACCTTGGTCATCCCGCCCCCTCATAAACTGTCACCGCGGTGACTGCGTCCTTGCTGGCAACTATTTCCTGTGGAAGGGGGCAGAGCTACTGAGGTTCAGATTGTCCAAAGGATAGGTGTATGTGTGTGTGTTGGAGTGTGTGTGTGTGTGGTTGATGACGTCAGAGGCTGAATGGGGGGCGGGATTCTGTCTGACAGGGACAAAGACGATGGGGGGGTCATTAAACAGACACACACACACACACACAGGGAGAATGGCTCATCAATCACCTTATTAGTGAGAAAGAGGTCAGTGTTCACATACACACACACACGTTATGATCCCTGTGAGTGTACGCACACAACATTCCTGCCCACCCCCCACTCTCTCTCTCTCACACACACACACACAAAAAAAACAGGTAAAAACAGAAATCTGTGATCCAGGTAGCTGCTCATTAGAACACACTGAGGGGCCTTGAAGAGCTGTCAAGGATCCTTGAATGGATTCTACAACCAACAAGCCAGTTCAATAAACCTCTGTACAACCTAGAGACCGCCTGCCTGTCTGTCTGTCTGTCTGGTGTTAATGAGGTTGTATCTCTACTTCACTGATGGTCGTCTCTGAGCAACAGGCAGCCTTCACCCTTGGCTGCTTCCACCAATCAGCATTGACGTCACACCAGTGTGTGTGTGTGTGTGTGTGTGGGGGGGGGTTTTGTTTATAATTAGTTGTCAGTCTGGAGCTGTCAGGCAGAGCAGCTGATCACGTTTCTTTGCTCCTACAATAATAAATAATATAAAGTCTTTGAGTCCAATAAGCCGATTGTTTCACAGCTGTCCTCACATGTAAATGTCCTAACAAAGACAGTCTCTGCTGAATCTCTGCAGGAAACTCTTCGAATATCGCTTCACGTCGACGCTGCTGCTCGTTTGTATTGCAATACAGTTTAAAATAAAAAACATCCCATGATGCACCGCGCGGCCCGTTGCCTGGATACAGTACATTCCGGTCAGCAGCCAGCAGCTAGCCGCCGCTAACATACGCAGGTGGAGTGAAGTGGATTGACAGACAATAATAATATAGGAACAAATCAATAATTAAGCGATACGTTAAACAATAATTTTAACAAAAAGCCACAGTGATCGTTCACGTCCGGTCACAGCGTCCCGTGACGGCTAAACCTGCCGTCGGTTGGTAGCTGTCCGATGCTAGCTGGCTAAAGTTAGCCGGAACTCTCAGACCGTAAACAAACAGAAGAGCCGCCACAAACAAAACATAAAGGGAGATAACCGGGACCGACTTCACCGGTGATCCGTCAGCGGTCCATGGAACGGACCGATCGGGGCAGAGACGCCAAAATACTGAAGAACCAACCGTTCGACGAGAGTCTGGAGGTGCTCGACACCGAGGAGGTAGCGAGCGTCTACAGCCAGCGACAGGTAACAGCCCCCGTCTCCGACAGGTAACAGCCCCAGTCCGGTGCCTGGCTCCGGTGCACAAAAGCACAGGCTGACGTCAGATTCAGTTCAATTCAATTCAATTTTATTTATATAGCTCCAATTCACAACAAAAGTCATCTCAGGGCACTTTACAAACAGAGCGGGTCTAGACCACACTCATTACTGTTAATTACACCCAACAGTTCCACCATGAGCAAGCACTTGGAGACAGTGGCAAGGAAAAACTTCCTTTAACAGGCAGAAACCTTGGGCAGATCCTGGATCAGGGTGGACGGCCATCTGCCTTGATCGGTTGGGGGGAAAGAGAGAGAGCGAGAGAGAGACTGGAGGGAGGAGGGGGAGAACGGTTACATGTGTTTCACATGTTTTAATGTATATGAAGCATGATTGATCAGCAATGGATGAGTTCACTGTGACATCACTATGACACATCTCATTCCGGTCCTGTCAGTCAGAGTCCAGGAGGAGCAGGATGGGGCGTGGCCTCATGTCGGCCAACAGCAGCAGTGACGACTTTGATGAGGACCACAACCCTCCGAGGCCCAAGGAGCCAGCGGGGGGGCACCCAGGGGGCGGTCCACAGGAGGAGGATGAAGAGGAGGAGGATGATGAGGAGGAGGAGGAGGAGGAGGAGGAGGAAAATGACGAGGAGGAGAAAGACTCCAACGAAGACGACTCTGATGATGACACCAGCAAAGCTCCAGAGGGTGCGTACGACCCCGCCGACTACGCCAACCTACCCGTCAGCGCCGAGATCAAAGAGCTGTTCCAGCACATCACACGGTGAGTCGCCTGTCTCCCTAACCTCAAACATGTATACAGCAACACACGGCACAGACACACACACACACACTCTCACACACACACTGACGCCTGTCGTTCCTCTCAGCTACGCACCTCAGTCCATAGAACTGGAGCACAGCCTGAAGCTCTTCATCCCAGACTACATCCCAGCTGTGGGAGACATCGACGCCTTCTTGAAGGTACACACACACACACACACACACACACACACACACACACACACACACACACACACACACACAGAGCTTTGTTGTGCCATGGTTACTGGTGTCCATGCAGATTAATTAACAATTAACAAAAGATTTTATTGGCTGCTGGAGGAAAATTGTTGGACCAAACAGGAGCAGTGCTGTGTGATCCTGCAGCGTATTGGCTGAAATAACATTAAAGGGTTGTCTGTTTGTTGACGTGTTTGTTTGTTTACATTAGTGTAGTCCAGGCTGAACTGATGGCCGTGTTCTCTCTGTTCCTGTGTGGCGTTCAGGTGCCCAGGCCGGACGGGAAACCGGACAACCTGGGTCTGCTGGTCCTGGACGAGCCCAGTGTGAAACAGTCAGACCCCACGGTGCTGTCGCTGTGGCTGTCAGAGGAAACCAAACAGCACGGAGCCGCCGAGGTACTGCCACTCAATTACCCACAGTGCACCTCTTCATCTGACAGCTGACTCATGCTGAGACACTGTGACTGACACGAGGCGTCAAACTAAGAGAGAGTATCAAAAACCTCTGTGGTCGCTGTCTCACTCTCTCTCTGCCTGTCTCTGTCTTACTCTCTCTCTGTCTCTCTCTCTCTGCTTGTCTCTGTCTCACTCTCTCCCTGCCTGTCTCTGTCTCTGTCTCTCTCCCTCCCTGCCTGCCTGTCTCTTTCTCCCTGTCTCTCTCACTCTCTCTCTGCCTGTCTCTCTCTGCCTGTCTCTGTCTCACTCCCTTCCTGCCTGTCTCTCTCTCTCTGTCTCTCTCTCTCCCTGTCTCTCTCTCTCCCTGCCTGCCTGTCTCTCTCTGTGTCTCTCTCTCTCCCTGTCTCTGTCTCACTCTCTCTCTGCCTGTCTCTGTCTCACTCCCTCCCTGCCTGTCTCTCTCTCTGTCTCTCTCGCTCTCCTTGTCTCTGTCTCTCTCTCCCTGCCTGCCTGTCTCTCTCTCTGCCTGTCTCTGTCTCACTCCCTCCCTGCCTGTCTCTCTCTCTGTCTCTCTCTCTCCCTGCCTGCCTGTCTCTCTCCCTGTCTCACTCTCTCTCTGCCTGTCTCACTCTCTCTCTGCCTGTCTCTGTCTCACTCTCTCTCTGCCTGTCTCTCTCTGCCTGTCTCTATCTCACTCCCTCCCTGCCTGTCTCTCTCTCTGTCTCTCTCGCTCTCCCTGTCTCTGTCTCTCTCTCTGCCTGTCTCTGTCTCACTCTCTCCCTGCCTGTCTCTCTCTCTCTCTGTGTCTCTCTCTCCCTGTCTCTGTCTCTCTCTCCATCCCTGCCTGTCTCTCTCTCCCTGCAGTTGAAGAAGGTGACCAGTGTGGTGAGCCCTCAGTCCAACCCTCGGGCGGTGGACAGTTGGGTGGAGAGCATCAGCGCTCTGCACCGCTCCAAGCCAGCGGCGAGCGTTCAGTATGGCCGAGCGATGCCCGACATCGACAGCCTGATGCAGGAGTGGCCGGCGGAGGTGGAGGAGCTGCTGGGCCGCCTGCAGCTGCCCCCCGCCCGCCTGCGCTGCAGCCTGGCCCAGTACGCCGACATCGTCTGCAGCCTGCTCGACGTCCCCGTCCACGGCAGCAGGATCCAGTCCCTGCACCTGCTCTTCAGCCTCTACCTGGAGTTCAGAGACTCACAGCACTTCACACGCAGGGCGTAGAGAGGAAGTGACATCACAGACCCATCACAGAGCTGCACGCAGGAAGTGTCCTGGTCCTGCTTGTGTCTGCTGGATCTTCAGATCATTATATTTCACTGTCAGCTGAGTCTTCAGTCTGTGTTTTGATTGGTTGGTTGATTCTTTGGTTTCCTGTCTGAACACAACAAACAGTTTGTCAATAATAGATAAAAACATTTAGATTATAAACAATAAAGTCTGACTATCAGGTCACATGACTCATTTTAATGGACTCCTCTTTGAATCACATTGACCACGACTCTCTTTCCCACAATGCACTGCACTGTTATCGTTTGGGTTGCCTGTCCAACATGGCGGCTGCTGGCTGCGTCTTCCACAGGACCCTGACCCGGTCCAGACCCGGGCCGAACAAGGTCTGAACCGGATCATTATCAGCATGTTTATGTTTTTTGTTGCTGATTTGTCGGCAGTGTAGCCGTTGCGCGTGCGTGTGAAGGCTGATCTCTTCCTGTGTCCCGCGCGCTCCACCGTGCTCACGTCACCCAGACTCCTTTCAGACATCTACCGATTTACCGCCGCTGCGCGTGCAGACACGGCGCTCATCCCGCAGGGGACGGTCAGAGGGTCAGCTGAGCGCGTGGCCGGTCAGTTTGCTCTGGTTCGGTCATGAATCGCAGGATTTAAAGGACGGATCACGTGATCACTATCCCGTTAAAACCGAAACGTCGCGTCCGGTTTTTCGCGCTCAGTCGCTTCTTGTTTCAAATGTAGAAACTGCTCAGCTGCGAGGCAGGTGTGTTTATACCAGCCGCAGCGTAAAATCACGTGATGTTTGAATGGAGTCTGGCGGCAGAAGGTGAGAGCGCGTTAGCATTGTCAGAGAGAGCCTTCCCACTGCGCATGCGCAGTAGGCAGTAAGGCTTATTAAAACCCGAATCCACAGTCAGCGTTAGTGGTTTAATATCAGTTACATACGTTGACTGGACTGAATCATCATCTTGTTGTTGTTGTTGTTGTTGTCGTCGTCGTCGCCCCGTGTGTGTCTGCCAGACGTCCTCGTCCCCTGCTGCCGTCTGCAGGGAGTTCCTGTGTGTGGTGGAGCTGCAGCGTTACAGCAGAGACCAGGGCTCCTCTGTCTACTTCCCGCAGGCGGTCCTCAGCAGTAAGACGTCACAAGGCCACACACGCTGCTCGCCATAGTCTGTCTGACTGTTGGTCTGACTGCTGTGATGTCTCCAGGTGATGACCTGTATGACCTCACACTGACAGACGGGGACTGCAGGCTTCGAGTCACTCTGGATCCTGGTCTGAACCGGCTGGTGGAGACACACGTCCTGCAGCCCGGAGCCACGCTACGTAACGCCACCTTCACCCTCGCCATGGCCGCTCAGCTCCCAGAATGCCCCGGGGCCTCAGCAGGGAGAGACAGGTGAGTGAGGACAGGTAGACTGTCGTGGTGATGGGCTGGGTCTAACGCTGGTGCTCCTGCAGCTACAGGCTGGTCAGTGTGGAGGTCCCGGCCGGAGCTCCAGGAGAGGAGGTGGAGGAGGGGGGCAGCAGGGGGGTGTGGGACTCTCTGCCCTGGTTTGGATCAGAACCTGCAGGTAAGACCCGCACAGTTCACCGTGACCCAAACCGCCGCAGCAGGACTGTGATTGGCTGGTTGGTCCCTCAGGTCGTCTGCTGCCTCTGAGAGCCAATCGGAGCGTGTTTCTCCCTCTGTGGAACAATGTGGATTACAGCGGCGAGGCGTGGAGGCAAGCCCCGCCCACTGAGGAGGAAGAGGAGGAGGAGGAGGAGGAGGAAGGTGGAGATGTTTCTGTGATTCAGACACAAACATGATGACTTCAGAGATGAGAGTTGATGAAAAAGCTCATTAGTAAACGGATTAACCGCTCGATGTGTTTGTTTCGTGTTGACAGCACGGCAGCCTGCTGTGACCGTCGCCGAGCTGCGGGACGCCTTCCTCTCTGGGCGCCGCGGCCTTGCCAGGGGCGTCGTCCAGCATCAGCTGATCATACGCATCATCAACAAATCACACCTGATGTATTATGGGAGAACGGACAGGAACTGCGACTGCCCATATAAGGTCAGAGAGCACACACACACACCTGTAAGGGATTTAGATTTAATAAAAGGAGACAATCAATAAAACTGCCTGTCTGTCTGCCTGTCTCTGTCTGTCTGCCTGTCTGTCTGTGTCTCCAGGCGATGGTGGAGGTGTGTGACCGAACGGGAAGTGTGTGTGTGGTGTTGTGGAACAGTGTGTGTCTCAGATGGTATCGCTGTCTGAAGCCTGGTGACATCATCAGCCTGAGACGCTATCGAGTCAAACAGCAGTACCAGGCTGAGCGGGAGGACATAGGTACGTACACACACACACACACACAATTACAGATGTTTCTCTGAGGTCAGTGACATCACTTCCTAATGTTCTGACCAGAGATCAGTGTGAACAGCAGAAATCCTGCCGCTCGCATCTCCATTCTCCCAGAATCCTCAGTTTCTCCTGAGCATCTACCACCTGCACCCACCTACAGCTTCTACAACAGGTAGGCGCACACGTGCGCACGCACGTACACACACACACACACTCTCACACTCTCTCTCTTTCTCTGTCAGTAAGGAGCTTCAGGACTGCCCTCATGGTGATGTGTGTGATGTCATTGGCCTGCTGATGTTCTCAGGGCGTCAGGAGCGAATCAGGAGCAAGCGTGAGGGTTGCCATGGTGACCTGGCTCATAATGTAAATCACCTTTTTTAAATTGGACACAGGCACACAACGTGTCTGTGTGTGTGTTCCTATTGGCAGAGGGCAGAGGGGCAGAGCTTCTAGAGTATCAGTGGCTGAGACTGGAGGACGGGAACAGTAATCAGCCAATCATGGTGAAGCTCTTCTCCACATCTCAACCTGAAACCCATCACAAGCTCCTCCCACGTGAGACACACACACACACATACACACACACACACACCCAATTCATCTGATATTTACAACTGTGTGGATATTGAATAAGAATAAGAATCTGCCTGTCTGTCTCTCTGCCTGTATGTCTGCAGTGTCTGTGGTTGTATGCACCAGGCTGAAGTTGGTCAGAGCAGCTGACTGGCTGGATGTGGGCTTCTTCCTGACGAACACAGTGTTCACTCAAGTGTACTGCACAGGTAACTCTCACACAGACGCAGAGTTTGTCATGTGACTTTCTGCCTCGAGAGGGGGTCACATGAATTGGTCAGCTGAATTCTGTCCTCTCCTCCCATTGGGTGGTTGGCAGGACTGGGCCACCACTCAGAAATGAGCTACCGGAAGCTGCAGCCGGTGCGACGGTTCCTCCGGTGGCTGCGGAGCCAGGATGACGGACAGGTGCTGAGCAGGGCTCTGATTGGGGGATTCTTCACTTACCCACCTCCTCCCGTCTCCTTGGAGACGTACATGAAAGATAGGAGAGGTCAGCTGTTAGTGTGTGCACCTGTTACCATTAACGTGGTAGAGCCCAGAGCAAAGAGTGAGTGTGTGTGTGCGTGTGTGTGTGTGTGTGCGTGTGTGTGCACAGGTGAGCTACATTTCCTGCGAGGGGCGGAGCTTCAGCGGGAGGTGGACAGGCTCTGTTACCGGGAGCGACGCACATTCTGTATCCAGGCAACTGTTACCATGGTCACATACAGTCGCAAAGGAGAGGTGACTGTTGTGCACACACACACACACACAGATGGTTGTCATGGTGACGGGTTGTTTGATGATTTAACCTGATCTGGTTCTTCGTTTATCACGATTCCCCGGGTGGATTTCATCCAATCACAGAGTTTCTGTCATTGGTTTTTGTTGCCGGGTCAGTTTTGGGTGAATTTAGTGGCTCTGACCTGCCTCGTCTCCATGGCTCCAACAGCAGGCGGGCTCATGGTAACAGCTGATTGGTCAGACAGTAATGGTTCTGTTTCTAATGAGCTGCTGTTGTCACGTCTGTCAGGAGGATCGCTGTTTGTTCTGGACAGACCGAGCTTCATCCCCCTCACCCTCACCCTCCACACCCTCCCCTCACCCGTCTCCCTCCCCCTCCCTCTCCTGCTCCTCCCTGTCTCTCCTCCCCTCCACCCCTCGCTCAGTCAGACCTGTCTCCTCCTCTTTATCTCCGATGTCTCCATCCTCAGCCATCAGTCAGCTGTCGCCCCACCCTCAAGCCCACAGAGCCGGGTGAGATGTCATGATGTCACACTGTGATGAAGTCAGAAAGTCATGATGTCATGGCATCCTGTTGCCACTCAGTCACACTGTGTGTTTCAGCAGGAAGTTCTTGAAGAGGAAGCAGCTGCTGCAGACTGACACTGCAACGAAGAGGTGAGGAATATGTGATCTGTAATCCTGCACAGTGTAATCTGTAATCCCTCACAGTGTAATCCTGCACAGTGTAATCTGTAATCCTGCACAGTGTAACTTGTTTGTTTTTCTCAGACGGCCGCAGGTCACGTTACAGCCTGAGCACAACAACAACACAGGTACAGTGTGTCTCTGTGCAGCCTCAGTGTTCTGTCAGTAAACATCACAGCGTGTCCATGGACGCACACACAGGAAGTCAGGTGGTGGATAAATAACCTGTAACCATGGTGATGTCACATCCTGTGTGTCTGCAGTCATTCTGTTTGAAGCATCGATGGAGTTTCTGGAGAACAGAAATGATGACGATGGCGACGATGATGACGACGACACCTCATCCTTCGTCACCGCCCCCCTCCTCCCCGTCATCACGCCCATCCCGGTGGAGACGCTGCCGATGCGTTTTGACCACGCCCACAGAGAGGAGCAGGCGGGCACCGTGGCGATGGGAGGAAGGCCGCTCACTGCCGGGAAGTTTGACTCCGCCCTGGAGGACTACTACACTCTGAGACTGAGAGGTAGATCAATGCACCAATGAGCTAATTAATAACATGATCAGGTCTGTGGCTTCATTACTGATCTGTGATCAGCTCTGTCAGACGCCGTGGTGCTGGACGCCATCTTCCTCCCTCACTCCCCCTCTCCTCCCCCCCTGCCTCACTCCAACACCTGGACCTCCATCCTATCACACGGAGCCTTCTCCTCACACACACCTCCACCTTCACCAGGTGTGTTTAAACCCAACACACACACACGATCTGCTTTAAACAAACTTGAGACCAATGACGACTGTCTCTCTGTCTGTCTCTCTCTCTGTCTGTCTCTCTCTCCGTCTCACTCTCTGTCTGTCTGTCTCTTTCTCAGCTGACCTCATTGGCATGGCGGCCCAGTTGGCCAATCAGAGGCTGGTGTGTGTCCTGGAGGCGTGTCATCTGGGCGGAGCCACAACTGAACTGATCCTGAGTCGAGCCTTTCAGCTGACTCAGTGAAACACACACAGAGCCCCGGTGCCTGATGGGAGTTGTAGTTGCTCAGAGTTGAATTGTAGTTTGAGTCAGTCTTGATAATAATGATGAAGCAGTGACATCAGCCAGCTTCATTCAAAGCCAACTTCATTTACAGAGTCGTCAACACCCTCGTCTGTTCAGCCTGATCACACTCTGACCGTCTGTGCTGCTGTGTGTCCGCACGCCACAGTTCCACTCAGACAGGAAGAGGAAATGAGCTTCAGCTGGTGCCCAGAAAGAACTTTATTTATTTGTTTGTTTGTTTATAATATTGTTGAAAATGAATTTGGGAACACTTGATCCTGGCGTTGATCTGTAACACTCAAACAACATCAAATGAAAAAACATATTTTATCTCATGGTTACAACTCGTCTCTCACTTCCTGTCTCACTTCGTCAGATCATCTCTTGGACTATTTTCAGCAGCGGATTAATCCACGTGGTTCTGAGCAGGTTGTTTGTGGTGGCAGGAGGGTGTGTGTGTGTGTGTTTGGTGATGATCGTTGGGGCAGTGAGGGGGCAGGGCCTGGTGGAGGCGGGGCCGCTCAGTTGTGCTGGCTGTGTCTCTGGCAGATGTAGCGCATCACGGAGGAGCAGTGCAGGTCGTTAAGACGACCGTCGTTATGAAGGTGAGCACAGTCCTCGTCACCTGGACCCAGACCATGACCTGTCCAGCTGTCAGGCTGACCGGGCCTCCACCGCCTGGACGCAACAGACACACAACACACACAACAGACGCACAACACACAAACAACAGACAGAAACAGGAAAAAGGGAAACTTTAGTGTTTTGTCACTGAGTCAAATCAAATCAGGTCCTCCTAAAGGAGACAGACAGATGGTCACAAGGGACAGACAGGCAGCTGGAGGACAGACCGGCAGCTGTCCACCGCCTCACCTGCGGTTCATCACGTACGGCGTCTGGTTCACCCACTCCCACTTCCCGGTCCTCTCATCTGTCAGACCCACCCAGAAGAAGGTGCCCATGGAGTGATGGGTCACAAAGTCCTGCAGCAGACAGACAGACAGGCCACAGACGGCAGAGAGACAGACAGGTGATTTAACTTTCTGGTAGAACTCCAGGTGTGAAGGTGTCCCACAGGGACGGACTCCTCTCCTGTTTATTTATTACATTAGTGCTGAACAGGCAGACAGACAGGTGGCCAGGCTGTCTCACCCACTCCTCGTCAGTGTGCAGGATGACCAGGTGAGACTCGTGTCCGTTGCACCAGTCTCTGGCATCGTTCCAGGCCAAAGCTGTCCGACTGAAGTAGTAACAGCTGGAGCCAAAGAGGTCCCAGTCCAGAGGACAACAGCCGTCCCCCACTGAACCTGAGACAGGCAGGCAGGCAGAGAGATGGACAGGCAGAGAGAGAGAGACAGGCAGGCAGAGAGAGAGACAGGCAGGCAGAGAGAGAGATGGACAGGCAGAGAGAGAGACGGGCAGGCAGAGAGACAGGCAGAGAGAAAGAGTGACGGGCAGGCAGAGAGAGAAAGACAGAGAGACGGGCAGGCAGAGAGAGAAAGACAGATGTTAAGAATGTGTTGAGGATGAGATTGAAGCTCTGTGTGTGTGTGTGTGTGTGTGTGTGTGTGTGTGTGTGTGTGTGTGTACCATTGTTGATGATGCGTTCGACTGAACACTTGAGCGAGGCGACCATCCTGCTGATTGAGTCCAGGGCCGACAGCTGCTTCAGAGCCTCCGACACTGAGCACACAGTGTGTGTGTGTGTGTGTGTGTGTGTGTGTGTGTGGGTGGGAATAACACAGTGGTTAGTATCTGCAGCTGTGTGTGAGCGTTGTCTCGTGTTGTTCAGCAGTATGTGTGTGTTTCAGACACACCTGAGGTCAGCTGGTCCTTGTTGCTCTCCACAGCGAACTTGAGGCGGTGAACGTCTTTGGCTGTGTCTGGGACAGGAGAAGAGCAGGTGGAGTGTGTGTGTGTGTGTGTGTGTGTGTGTGTGTTGCTTCCTGTCCTCTGACTGCAGGAACTGTGTGTTACCTTTGCTGAGCTGCTGCACGGCGCTCTGAGACTCAGTCAGGTTGGACGCTGTTTTCTCCACAGACCACAGTCTGCTCGACGTCCTCGTATCTGCACACACACGTTAATACACTGATACTGCACCTCATGTACCGTGTGTGTGTGTGTCTGCTACTGTTCCTGGAGTTAGTCATAATTGTGTTTTCAGCTCATGAGCACATGCTAACACACGTGCATGCTAGCAGGTCTGTTTCTGCCATGTGCTCAGTGCTAATATGCATGCTAACGTGCTCACAGTGAAAACATCTTGGCTTAGCACGTTAGCATGCTAACATTAGCCAATGAGCAATAAACAGGAAGCAGCTGAGGCTGATGGGAAGTTCATCAGGTCTGTTTGATCATAAAACAAAGAAGGATTCAAATGTCGACCTGATCACATGTCAGAGGATCATAGGTTATTACCACAGACAGACAGGTCAGACAGACAGGTCAGACTGTTTGGTTCACATGCAGCCAAATTTGTTGAATTTACTTATCCCTGGTTTTATGTGTGTGTGTGTGTGTGCGTGCGTGTGTGAGCGTGTGTGTGTGTGTGTGTGTGCACTCACTGCTAGCTCCTAGTGCAATGATCAGAATCAGGATGACTGTCGCTGTCAAAGCAGGAAACAACCAGCGTCTGAACCTGGAGACAGCTGAGAAAGAGACAGGAGCAGGCTCTGACAGGCAGAGGGACAGACAGGCAGAGAGACAGACAGACAGAGGGACAGATGGTGTTTTCATTTTGCAGTAAGAATGAGAAAAACTAGTTACACTCATAAAGACTCACTCAGTTTCATCAAACAGACAGACAGGTGGACAGACAGACAGGTACCTTTGTTCCAGAAGGAGCTGCTGTCATCTTCAGTGTCATCATGGTATTCGGTCGTCATGGCGATGTCCTCCCCTGTGTGTCTCTCCTTGTCTTCTTCACGGTGAAGACTGACGAACCAAACAGTGAGCTGAGGGTCAATGCCCCCAAACCCACCTTTGAACTGGAAAACACAGTGTGTGCGCATGTGTGCGTGTGAGTGTGTGTGTGTCAGACAGTGAGTTAATGTGTTAACTCAGCAGCAGATGAGCGTCCTCACTGGATCAAACAGGTACCTGAAACCAGTTCTGACAACACCTGTGACAGATGTTGCAGGTCGACTCATTACACACAGATAATGTCAGGTGTTGGTGGAGAAGTGGCATGAAGGAGCGCCGGGTGATGTCTGAGTGAACGGGCGCTGGGTGATGTGTGAATGAACGGGCGTTGGGTGATGTGTGAGTGAATGGGTGCCGGGTGATGTGTGAGTGAACGGGCGCCGGGTGATGTGTGAGTGAAGGAGATGTTCATGTATTAATCACATTTTCATGTTTAATCACTTTTTAACATCAGACAACAAACTTCATCTTCATTCAACATGTTTACAAAACGTTGTTGTTGTTGTTGTTGTCTGGAGGTGTTGGTGCCGGTCACTGTGGGTGGAGCCGTTCACGCGCGCTCGCTGTGTTTCTGGCAGATGTAGTTCATCTTGCTGGTGCAGTGAACGTCATTGAGGCGTCCGTCGTGCTGCAGGTGAGCACAGTCTTCACCGCCGGGGCCCAGGCCGTGATCGAGCCAGTTGTCGGGCTGACCTGGCGCCCAGCGCCTGGAAACACCGCCACACAGGGAGTGTAAACAGCACAGCGTAAACAACAAGGCGTAAACAATATGGAGGAGTCGTCCTTCAGCAGCTTCTCAACTGAAAGACTCGACTCCTGGAAACAAACGTCTGAGAACAGGGTCAGTGAGGTCACAGCTCAATACCTGCGCTCCATCCTGTACGGGGTCCGGTTCACCCACTCCCACCGCCCCGTCCGCCAGTCTGACAGGCCCACCCAGGACTGGGAGCCCATGAAGTGACGGGTCACAAAGTCCTGAACCAGACAGACAGGCAGCTGGTCAGACAGGCAGGCAGGCAGACAGACAAACAGGCAGGCAGGCAGGCAGGCAGACAGACAGGCGGTCAGACAGTTAGACATGCAGTCAGACATTCAGACAGACAGGCAGGCAGACAGACAGGCGGGCTGTCTTACCCACACCTTGTCGTCGTGCAGGATGACCAGGTGAGCGGCGTTGTGGTCGCACCAGACTCTGGACTCGTTCCAGGACAGAGACGATCTGCTGAAGAAGTAACAGCTGGAGCCGAACTGACTCCAACCCAAAGGACAACAACCTCCCACTGCTGAGCCTGAGAGACAGACAGACAGGTGTGAGGATCTGTCTGTCCGTAGGTGTGGACTATGAATGGGTGAGTGTGTGTGAGTCCACGTACTGTTGTTGATGATGTGTTCGAGGGAACACCTGAGGGAGTCGACGGTCTTACTGAGAGACTCCACGACGGACAGCTGCTTCAAGGCCTCCGACACTAAGACGCACACACACACACACAGAGTAAATACATTATACACACACATCACAGCATGTGTGTGTGTACAGTGTGTACAGTGAGTACAGTGTATGTGCAGTGTGTGTGTGTACAGTGAGTACAGTATGTGTATAGTGTGTGGTGCAGTGAACAGACCTGAGATCAGCTGGTTGTTGTTTCTCTCCACAGCGAACTGCAGCCGATGAACCTCTTTAGCTGTTTCTACGGTGAAGAACAGGAAACTAACCAGTTAGCATGTTAGCATGTTAGCATCTGTCACTATAAACATCCTCCAGTCTCTCACTGACCTTCAGAGAATATGGAAAATATAAAAGTGTGTGTTACCCTGAGCATGCTGCAGTGAGGTGTTCAGTGATTGGACGATGCCACTCAGGTTGGAAACACTCTGCTCCACAGACCAGAGACGAGTTGACATTTTCATGCCTGATCACACACACACACACACACAGAGTTTGACAAACTCAAAAACCTTCATCTCAGGAAACTGACGAACAAACAGTGAGTTACAGCAATTCGTTCCTCTTTTCTGTAGCTCCAGCTTCAACAAGTGTGTGTGTGTGTGAGTGTGTGTGTTTGTGTGTGTGCACTCACTGCTAGCTCCCAGTGCAATGATCAGAATCAGGATGACTGTCGCTGTCAGAGCAGGAAACAACCAGCGTCTGAACCTGGAGACAGCTGAGACAGGGAGACCATCTGACAGGCAGGTAGACAGGCAGGCAGACAGACAGACAGGCAGTTTCAGTTTAGTTTGTTTAAAACTGTCTTCTTCTTGTGTTTCCACAGTTTATTGGTCAGAAGTTACAGAACGTTGGTGCTCAGGTACCTTTGGTCCAGAGTGCCCAGCGGTCCTCATCTTTCTCTGGATGGTAGTCCATCACAGTGATGGTCTGCTGGTCTGACAGTTCACACACACACACACACACACACACACACACACACACACACACACATCTTAACACAAGGTTGACTTACTGACTTCCTCTGGAGCTTTCATCCTGCATCTCACAGTCTTCATCAGCATCATTCTACCCTGCTGAGACTCCAGATCTGAACCTTTACCAGAACCAGCACCCTGAACGTCAGCAGTCATGTGATGCAGACATTAGCATAACCTGAGCTGACACTGAACCGGACCTGTCCACAAACCTTTGTCAGTGTTTGTAGGTTCATTTTGTGTTTGTCCAGAAAGTCAAATGCAGCCTGATGTTTGTCTGCCTGGTCCTTTTGGTGCTCAACATGCTAACATGCTAATGTTAGCGTGTGATATTCAGTCAGTCTGACAGGAAATCAGTTATCCGTGTTTGAGTTTCCTGTCAAGAGAGGTTCACCGGCTGTAGAGCAGAGGATCAGCTGGAAGCACAGGAAGTGGTCAAATCTGTGTGAATTACCATGGCGACTGCAGCTGCAAGGTGAATTACATTAACCAAAAAACTCAGATTACATTGTGGGATTAAACATGAAGTGTGATGCAGCAGCTGTCAGCCTCTGACATCAGCTCTAGTCTTTATATTACATCCTTAACTTTAAAGCTCGTTAACAGAGAGAAGGAGTTTAAACCCAGTTCGTTTAAACCCTGAAAGCACCTCACCTGGTTAAACTCTGCACACACAGTCCGGCAAGAGAGTCGAGTCAACGTCTGTCAAACTTCTGCAGAAACATGAAATGATGGCATCCTCCCATAGGAAGTGTCGACAAACTGTAGAGTCATCAGTTCACACATGCAGCTGGATTTCATAACAGATGTTCAGTCTGTTATGAACAATCATTCAGTTTAATGAATCACGCCTCCTGCACTTCCCTCTAACTCACAGAGATGTTTCCAGAAGTGAGACTGGTTTTCAGTTGATGCTTCCTCAAATGAATCTGTTTATAGTCACTTCAAATCTGTCACCACCACACGATCATTCACTGACAGCCGTTAAAACAGTGAGAGTCATGTGACCTTCAACTGCTCAGACTCATTCATGTAGGATGTGACTGAAACATCTGCACGCTAATCACTGAAAACTGTTTTCAGACATAAACAAGAATCTACAGTCCTGTTAGCGGCACGGGGAGCCTGTTCTCATGTTAGCTGAATGCTAATGTTACCATGCTAACATGTCTACAGGTTTAGCATTGAACTGTGATAACATTATCTCATGATGGACTGTTTGAAGCAATCAGCGCAGCAGCAGAGTTGTCAACTGTTTTTATTCCACACATTATTTCCATGTCAAAACCTGGTGCATACATTACCCACAATGCATCTCACCTCGACAGGTGGTGGCAGATTGTGCTGTTTTATGTTAGCAGCAACTCCAGATGTCTCATCAGCTCACTGCTGTCCAACTGCACACCCACACCAACCTGTTCCCTTCAATAGATGCTGAGCCGCGTGACATCACTGCCTCAAGTGACATCACTTGAGGACATTTATCAGACATCACGTGCTCCATCTGAACATGTGCAGCAGGTTTAAGGGATGTTTAAGATCATCACCTTAGTTTAGCTCGTTAGCATGCTAACATTTGATGAGTCATAATTTTTCTATTATTAAATAGTCATTAAATTGTAAAATTGGAATGGTTTACGTGTCAATCATTTTATCTTAAAGATATTGTTTCCTTTGTGTTTGCCATGAGTTGTACTGTCAGGTTAGCTCTTCTCTGTGGTGCTGTGAGCTGTGCTACCTGCTCAGGCTGCAGCCTCTTGGCTTGCGACCGTGGCAGATTGTGTTTGCCACCACTTCCTTGAGCAGCAGAACAGTTCAGATCACTAAGGTCAGTTAGCGTCTACAAGCTAAGCTAAGGCAGTCAAAGGGGTGGATTAAAAGTCAGAGGATCAATGAAGTTATTATAATTCATCCTGACGTCATGATCCTTCACGCAGCTGCCGAGATGTTTCAGTCTGAACCCCGACATGACGAAGGAGCAGTCATTGGCACTGATCCTCACCACGGAGTCTCAACGTTTAATTACAGTCAGGTCAGGGTTCACCCCCCGGGAGGTCATCCCTCAGTGAGGTCATCGTTGAAGTGGAGAAGGATGGCGGGGGCGAAGACGTCTCGGTCCAGTCGTAGCTGTTGGAGCTCGTGGTCGTCATCAAGGACGTTGTTCTCGCTGAGCGTCTTGCTCATGTCCAGACACACTCCATTGTGTTTCCAGGTGTAGCTTCTGGCATGAGAGTTGTAGCACAGGTAACGCTGCAGGATCTCAGCCAGAGTCTCCTCCGAACACACCTGAGGAACAGCAGCAGGTAATGAGTCAGAGCTCAGCCTCCACCTGAAGCAGCAGATCTTCCTGATAATGACCCTGATCCCCTCAACATGTATGTTCCTCCAGCACCATCCGCAGGACAAACTGTTTGCTTCTGCCTTCTTACACTGTTTATCTGCTGGCTAAGCTAACACTGTTTAGCTGCTGGCTAGGCTAACACTTTGTTTAATTAAATGGTGATGATGCACCTGCAGCCGCTGCTCCTGTGACGTTAGTGTGTTGATGACTCGTATCCACCTGGTTTTAGCGGACAGCAGTCCCACCTGGTAGCGTTCATCCCTCCACCAGGGTTGGCCAATGTCAGTGGCCCAGTCAGAGCGCGGGCCGCGGGGTGGTACATGCACAAAGCGACCCCTGGGGGTGTAGTACCTCACACAGTTAGTCAGAGGATCAACAAACCTCAGGACCTGGGGACAGAGGACAGATGCATGCAGGTTAGGCCGGAGTAGAGCTGCTATCTGATTGGTTGGTTTGTGGGGGCAGCGCTCACGTCTTTGGTTTCTGGGTCGAACCAGCAGCTGATGTCCTTTCCTGCACACTCCATGATGGGTAACAGCAGGACATCACCTGAGGCAACACGGACATGAGAGCGGTGCACACAGTCATCCAATCACTGCTGTTCTAACACACCTGTATCCCCGCCCACCTGCTTATTAACCACCCAACTGGACGCTGATCGAAGGACTGAGTAAACTGCTCCAAATACTCTGATTACATCTGACTGCAGACAGTACTGTTGCTCTAAATACTCTGATTACATCTGACTGAAACACTACTGTTACTGTAAATACTCTGATTACATCTGACTGCAGACAGTACTGTTGCTCTAAATACTAAATATGATTACATTGGTATCAGCAGTGTTCCTGCATTGATGGGTCTGATACTTCTCTGTTGCCAGGCACCTTGGTACTGGTTCATCAGGGGGGTCAGGTCACACACTCTGCCCAGGAACGACACCCACAGGTCAGCAGCGGTGTTGTGAGCCGCCACCTCAGCGGAAGTGAAGTACTTCTGTCTCTTCATCGCTTTCACACTATTACCGGCAGGTTTAAGCCTCCGTAAAGCCGACACACCGTCTGCCGCTGCTGTGGACTGTTTGCTGTTACTATGGCAAGGGGCGGCAAGGGGCGGGGCAGCTGACGACGTTCACGTCATCATTTGTTTGATAAGAAACGTCCCTGAGATCGATTTGATAAAAATATGATGATAGGAAGAGAAAACGTTTTTGTTTTGATGAGAGAGAACACATATTTACTGTTAAACACATTTTAAAAACACACCATTGCTTTGAGTTTGATTGTTTTGTTTATGTTCTTTCTCTTTCTCCGTTTGCTTTGTTAAACGCTTCATTTTTTAGGTTCACATATATTTATATTCTTCTTTACGTTTTCAGAATAAATATAGTAATCATCCATGTGTAAAAGGTAAAGGTACACAGCGCTGCGGCATAATAGTAAAAACTAATCGTGACAGTTTAAACAGGGCCTGTTTAAAATTACTGTATATAGTGCTGATGTATAATACATGATGTATAATAGTTTATAGGATATGTAAATATTTAAACAGCGCCTCTCTCTCTCTCTCTCTCTCTCTCTCTCTCTCTCTCTCTCTCTCCATTCTGTCTCTGGGTCTCTCTCCCTCGCTCCCAGGATCAGACGTGGCAAAGATTCACTTTCTCCGTTTTTCACGAACTTTCTGCAGCTCGAGGCCACGAAATACGAGAGGGAAACTAACGACCGCCCATTTCTATTTGTCCTCTTCTGATTGGCTCCTGCTGAACCGTTTCGGCTCTCTGATTGCTCAATAACAATGTCAGTCAACACTGTCACACTTTTCATTGGCTGACACGTAACGTGCAGGCGGGCGGGTTTTTTTCCGCTTTTGTTGACATCTTCTCGCGACTTGGAGTGAAACATATCGCGAGATTTGAAAGCAATTGGAGCATCAGAGAGGAAAGCTGATGGAGTGAAGACGGGAGGAGAGGAAGCGAGAGTAAAGTGACGGTTCACAGTCCGAACAGCTGTTAACAGTGATTAAAGAAGCAGCCATGTCTGCTTGTCTTCTCGTCTGCCTGCTGGCACTCACCGTTCTCCAGAGCCGAGCAGCCGAGGCCGAACAGCGGAGGCTCTCTCCAGGTACGGGCGCTCCGGAGGTCCCGTGCCCGGCTGGCGGACCACCGTCTCCCGCTGTAGCCGTTCGGCTCCGGTTCTCTGTGCTAACTGTTGCTGATGACACCGTAATTCAGTTTTTATAAACTGCTGTAAAACTGATGAACAACTCCTCAGACAGGCGGCGACTGTGAGTCTGTGAAGGCTGAAGTTGTTTCAGACCCTCCGACCTATTAGCCTCCAAGCTAATTAGCATGGATTCAACTGAGTGCAGCTTTATTTTGTTGTTGTTGTTATTGTTTACTGCAGTGTTTATGACGCGTTGAAACAACTGGCGGCTTTAAAATGTCGATCTGACAGAGCAGACACTGTGCTCTGCTGTAAAAATGATCATGTGATCAGATTTTGTGTGAAAATATCAAAATAGGTAAACGGTCAGCTGGCCGGAGTCATGACGTCATTACCTGCAGGAGCTGGGATTAATTTGTGATGGATAATGCAGGATGCAGTGCGTGTAGCTCAGCACGTGCTGTTAAACTCCGGTTCACTGTGGGCTGTGACGTCACTGAGAGCGGTTTGAAGTCTCAGTCCAGTTCAGCAGCTTTGAGGCAACTGTCCAGACCTCTGAACCACAGCCCACGTCTGTAGCCTGGGACTGATGCACAAAGAGTGTGTGTTAAAGACTGATGATGCGTGTTGACACATGATGACACACAGTGTCAACACAGTCAAACACAGTTTCTGATAATGATGTTTGGGGTAAATCATCAGGTCAGGTGATGTTCACCTGTTCAGAGCAGTGCAGTGTGTCTGCTGCTGTGTGAGTCAGAGTCAGTGTGTGGTGATGTGTTGCTGTGACTCCAGAGTCTCTGCAGAGCATTGAAGCTGAGTCTCTGCTTTAATACAGTGATGTGTTTCAGAAAGCAGCTTCTGACCTTTGCAGAGTCACATGGCTGCTGAGTCGCTGCTCAGTCCCAGAGAGAAGCTCTGTTTCACTCACACACTCACTGGTCAGAACACACACTGATCAGCTGCAGGTCAGACTGTAACAGAAACATCAGAGAACTGAGGTAAAGTGGAGAAATCAGCAGCTGAGGAGACAAACTGTTTTAACTGTGTTTGGACAGCTGTGTGTGTGTGTGTGTGTGTTGGGGGTTATTGTCTAACACGGATCAGTGACTCTGTTGTTGCCGGGTTATGTTCTCAGACGTCCACAGAGTTTCATGTTTCCGTGATTAAAACAGCGTCTGCAGAGGTCAAAGGTTGCCAGTGTGAACTAACAGGGATCAATACGTTTGATTAGAGACGGTTTGCTAACACTGACTGATAATCAATCCTGCATAGGAATGTGAGACTCACTCATTTAGATCGGACTTTATGGGTCTCTGGCGGTACAAACGAACAGACAGGCTCCCGACAGGAAGTGACGCTGCCGTCAGTCTCCTCTCCTCATTGGTTCGTTGATTGATTGAGGAGAGCGGTGAGGCGTCACTCCTCTGGATATCCAGAGAGCTGCAGACTGAGGGGAACTGCAGCGCCTCAGCACAACGAGGCTTCTGTCACCCAGTACTCCCCGCACCCCTCCCCCCTCCTCACCCCATCACCTCTGTAACCCCCCTGAGGTATTTTGGAGGAATTTCACTCTCACAACATTCCTCGAACGCCTGCAGTGTGTGTGTGTGTGTGTGTGTGTGTGTGTGTGTGTGTGTATGTGTTGTTACTGCTGTTACTGAAACTGTACCGTCAAACTTCCACCCTGTAGAAAACCTGCTGGTGATCACCGCAGCAACAGAGGAGACGGACGGCTTCCAGCGCTTCATGAGAACGGCCCGAGAGTTCAACTACACTGTGAAGGTACCACACACACACACACACACAGAGTCAGGTGTGTTTACAGATTGTCATGGGTCTGATCTGCAGCAGGGGCTGATGAGACACATGCATGGTGGCGATGTGAAAGCCGATGTGAATGATGGGTTTTTTCTGACGTGTGTGTGTGTGTGTGTGTGTGTGTGTGTGTGCGCAGGTCCTGGGTCTGGGGGAGGACTGGAAGGGTGGTGATGTGGCTCGGACGGTGGGTGGAGGTCAGAAGGTCAGATGGTTGAAGAAGGAGCTGCTCAAACACTCTGACAAGAAGGACATGGTCATCATGTTTGTTGACAGGTAACACTTACCTGTGTGTGTGTGTGTGTGTGTGTGTGTGTAAGTAGGACAGCTGTGTCAGGTTTCTCATTGAAAACAAAGAAACAAACAAGAAAGAAAACACAAAGAGAGAAGACACAGACACACACACAGACCCACACACACAGACACACACACACACAGACAGACAGACACACACAGACACACAGACAGACAGACACACACACAAACACACACACATAGACACACACAGACACACACAGACACACACACAGACACACACACAGACACACACAAACACACACACAGACACACATAAAGACCCACACAGACACACACAGACCCACACACACAGACACACACACTCACTCGTCCCACTTGCACACAATAAACAAAGGTCTGGGGACAGTGCGTGATCTTCTCTGTGACCGATGATCTTGTCTCATCAGAAACTGGGATCAGTTTTCTTGTTGCAGCCTGAGAGACAACATACACACTCTCTCACACACACACACACACACCCAATCCAACATGGCGGCCATGGAGCCTCCAGTTTCTTTGATGACCTCACTGACCACACTGTGAAACTTCCTGCAGATAACGACCGTCTCCATTATCGATCATTTTATTGACGACTGAAAGGTTTTCTGCTGATCGATTAATTGATCCTGAGCGCCTCCTGTTTCTGTCCCCGGACTAATCGCAGCTATTGATTATCGATCAGCACCTGGTTTCATATCCGTCTGTCTGCGCAGCTACGACGTGATCTTGGCGTCGGGTCCGGAGGAGCTGCTGGCCAAGTTTTCCCGCCTGGGTCACAGAGTGGTTTTCTCAGCGGAGGGCTTTTGCTGGCCCGACCAGAGACTGGCCTCCAAATACCCAGAGGTGCATTCTGGGAAACGCTACCTCAACTCAGGAGGTGAGTCAGCGCCGAGTCGTTTGTCTTCTGTCTGCACCCTGTCAGTGATGGAGGCGTGCGGTGCATTCAGGGACACTTGGGCCACAGGTGTTGTGTGTGAACTTGTCACCGTGCTGCAGGGTGAATACTGGGCTCTGATTGGCTGCAGGGTGAATACTGGGCTCTGATTGGCTGCAGGGCAACCCAGTTTTAAATTAATGCTCAGGATCAGCCTACATGTTAATGAGTAACCATAGGACCAGTGATCACCTTATCAGGCTAACGCAGAGGTCCGTTGTGTTTAAATTAGTTTGTGTGTAATAAATATGATAAACGTGTCTGTGTGTGTGTGTGTATGTGTGTGCGCATGCAGGGTTTATCGGCTTCGCTCCAGACCTCAGTGCGATCGTGCAGCAGTGGAAATACAAAGACCACGATGACGACCAGCTGTTCTACACCAGAGTCTACCTGGACAAGACCCAGAGGGTAGAGACGTAACTGACTGTGCCGAGTAACTGACTGAGTGATGCAGTAACTGACTGAGTGATGCAGTAACTGACTGAGTGATGCAGTAACTGACTGAGTCATGTAGTAACTAAATGTTTACAGTAAACAACATGAGTGTTTTGTTTGTAAACATGTTGAATATCCGACTCCTCAGACCAAGTTCAACATGACGCTCGACCATCGATCCAGAATCTTCCAGAATCTGAACGGAGCTGTTGGTGAGACACACACACACACACAGACAGAGAGACAGACAGACAGACAGACAGACACACACACACACAGACAGACAGAGAGACAGACAGACAGACAGACACACACACACACACACACACACACACACACAGACAGACAGACACACACACACACACACACAGACAGAGAGACAGACACACACACACAGACAGAGAGACAGACACACACACACACACACAGACAGAGACACACACACACACCTGAACGTGTCTCTCCTCGTCAGATGAGGTCGTCTTGAAGTTCGAGAGGGCAAAGGTCAGAGCGAGGAACGTCGCCTATGACACACTTCCTGTTGTTATCCATGGCAACGGGCCCACCAAGGTAACGGACCAATCCCCGTCCTGCTCTGTGTGGGAAGTCATTAACTAACAGGCGTGAACAGGAAGTGCTCTCCAGTTTTTCCTGTGAGACGGATCAGATCAGCTGATCATGTGACCGTGTGTCTGTGCAGCTGCAGCTGAACTACCTGGGAAACTATGTGCCCACGGCGTGGACCTTTGAGAACGGCTGCGGGATCTGTGACGACGACCTGCTGTTCTTCAACGACGTACCTGTATGCACACTCACCTGACCACTCTCACCTGACCACTCACCTTTTATTCAGTGTCAGTGTTAAAACGTGTGTGTGTGTTTGTGTGTGTGTGCGCTCAGGATGAGGAGATGCCTCTGGTGTACGTGGCGGTGTTTATCGAACATGCCACTCCCTTCATGGAGGAGTTCCTGGACCGCCTGACGACGATGAACTACCCGCCGACGAGGATCCGCCTCTTCATCCACAACAACGTAGGACTCGCACTGACTCCAGGTGTGTGATCTGCCCCGCCCCACCCACCCTCACCTGTTCAATTCTACCTGTGATGCAGGTCGTTTACCACGAGCACCACATCCAGACGTTCTGGAAGCGCCACAGAGCCCTGTTCCCTGACGCCGTCCTGGTGGGACCCGAGGAGAACCTGCAGGACAGCAAGGCCAGGAACATGGCGATGTGAGTGCGCGACGAGCCAACTACAGGTCTTCAACAGCACGTCTGATGTGAGGTGTTCAGGAACCATGGCAACATGATCGTGTGTGTGTGTGTGTGTGTGTGTGTGTGCGCGCGTGCGCACAGCGAGGCGTGTAAGAAGGACCCAGAGTGTGATTACTACTTCAGCATCGACTCCGACGTTGCCCTGACCAACACCGACACCCTGAGGATACTGATGGAGGAGAACAAGTGGGGACACACACACACTGACACTGACACACACACACACTGACACACACACACTGACACACACTGACACACACACACACACACACACACTGACACACACACACACACACACACTGACACACACACACACTGACACACACGCACTGACACACACACACTGACACGCACACACACACACACACTGACACGCGCACACACACACACACTGACACACACTGACACACACACACACACACACACAGACACACACACACACTGACACACACGCACTGACACACACACACTGACACGCACACACACACACACCGACACACACACACACACTGACACACACGCACTGACACACACACACCGACACACACACACACACACTGGGACACGCGCACACACACACACACACTGGACACGCTGCACACACACACACACTGACACACACACACACACACTGACACACACACACACACACTGACACGCACACACACACAGACACTCACTGACACACGCAGACACACACTGACACACGCACACACACACACTGACAGCACACACACACACACACTGACACACACACTGACACACACACTGACACACACCGACACACACAAACACACACAGACACCTCACCGACACACGCACACACACTGACACACCCCCACACACACACACTGACACACACACACACACTGACACACGCACACACACACACTGACATGCACACATCAATATCACCGACACACACTAATATCATCATCATCATTCGCGGACACTACACACACACACACACAGTATGAAGTGTTTACTTTAAATGTTTGTGTTGGTGACATTTTATTGTTGCAACTTGCAACAGGCATGTTTGAGTTTGTTGTTTTCATGTTGTTTGTTGTTTTCGTGTTGTTTGTTTTTGTGTTGTTTGTTTTCATGTTGTTTGTTGTTTTCAGGTCTGTAATCGCTCCGATGTTGTCCCGTCACGGGAAGCTGTGGAGTAACTTCTGGGGCGCTCTGAGTCCTGAAGGATACTACTCCAGATCTGAGGACTACATCGAGATCGTCCAGGGGAAGAGGATGTGAGAGCACACACAGACACACACACACACAGACACACACACACAGACACAC
>WARS01000063.1:2670011-2807511 GCA_008933995.1 Datnioides undecimradiatus | reverse complement strand
TTTTATATTTTCATGCTTTTATTCTTTGAAAATCGTTTTGTTGCCTTGTTTCTTCCTGTTTCCACCATGTAGTCCAGCGCTTCCGCCGCCACCTGCTCGCCGCATGGGCGGGGGCCAGACACGGCGAGTCCACTGTCTCCGGCTTTGTACAAACTGCATTAAGTTATTTGTTAATGACGAATAAAGTTTAGAGAATTGAATCAAAAGTGTTGTTCATCATCAGGTATTGATCATCGCCTATTGATTATCAGTTATTGGCTGGTTTGACTCTGACACAGATGTTGACAATAAAACTTGTCTGTACTGACTCTGCTCTGAGCTCTGTTGAGTGGCTGTCTCCTGTCACATGATCTTGATCAGCTGACCACAGGTTAGACGGGTTTTACTGTTTGACAGTAGAGTTATTTAATGTACAGCATCATGATTCACAGAACAAATAACAATACTGACCCCTGTGGTTTTCCGTAGCGTAGCGATCAGATGTTGTGTCAGTTCAGATTCTTCATTATTCGCTCGTGTTCAGTTTTCTTCGGAAACCTGTTGAACATAAATTTTTCTGCACAAACGCGCTTCGCCTGATTTGTTCGCTCACCTCTGCGGCTGCCGTAGACGGGAAGCGGAGCGACGACAGTGCAACATGGTGCTGGAGAAGAAGGCTTCCGGTGGGTCTCATTGAATTTTGATCAAATGAAGTGTAAAAACGTGACAGCGCGGGCGTCGGTGCCCGGTAACAACCACGGAGAAGAAGTTTCTCTGGTAGAAAGACGCGTTAACCAGTGGCCCGCTGCTTCCGGCTCCGGTCTGCTCCTGCTAGCACAGGCTAACAGGCTAACTGTACTAACAGCCCTGGCTTTGTTTTTAACAATACGATTAGTTGTGCTGATGAAACAGCAGAGATTAAAATGGCGACTGCGTTAAAAGTAATAAACATGAATAAGTCGATAAACAAACAGGATGTTTGTTTGTTAAAGTGTTGAATGAATCACACGGAGACAGAACAGCAGCACCGCTCTGTCCTCGGGGCTGCGGCAGCTGAGCTGTGGCTGCAGGCTGTGGGCAGACGAGGGTCTGTCCTGTGTGACTGTGGCTGCTGCAGTGAACAGTGACCGTCTGGTTTGTGTGTCAGCTCGGGTGGAGGCCGGACAGCGCAGGGTGCTGGATGAAGCCACCAGGCAGAGACGGCTGAGCAGGCAGCTGGAAGCTCTGGAGAAGGACAACTTCCAGGTGTGTGTGTGAGAGAGAGGGAGAGAGAGTGTGTGTGTGTGTGTGTGTGTGTGTGAGTGAGTGAGAGAGAGAGAGTATGTGTGTGAGAGAGAGAGTGTGTGTCTGTGTGTGTGTGTGTGTGTGAAACTGCCTTTTCATGATTAAACAAACATTCAGTCGAGTGTCGTCATGTTGCTGTGACGGTGATGATGTCATGATGCTGGGGTCTCAGTGTTGTTGTTGTTTCCAGGACGACCCGCTGTCCTCCCTCCCTCCCCCTGGTCCTACTGCCCGCCTACCTGCCTTCAGTGAGACAGAGGAACCAGGTGAGACACGAGGAACAGGTGTTTGTCTGAATGCTTGAAGGTGTCGTCCTGTTTGAACAACTTCTCCCTGATCTTCTTCTTCTTCTCCTTCCTCTGCGCCTGTGCATCCAGAGAAGAAGAAGAGGAAGACGAGGGGCGATCACTTTAAGCAGCGTTTCAGGAAAAACTTCACTACACTGCTGGAGGAGGAGGTGGGTCTCACAGCTTCACTCTGCTCCTGTGTTCTCATGGGGTGACTCTGCTGTCAGCTGACTCTTGTTCTGTCCTCTGATTGGTAGAACCTGTCTGAGAAGCCGGAGCCCAACTACCTGTCTGCAGCAGCCCCTCCCTCCTCCCTGCCCCCCCGCCACTTCTGCTGCGTCTGTGGGTTTCCCTCTCACTACACCTGCACCACCTGCGGGGGGCGCTACTGCAGCAGCAAGTGTCTGTGTACACACAGGGAGACCAGGTACACACACACACACACACACACACACTCATTAACATTACAAAAGTTGTCCTCACAAGTCAACAAACTTCATCAGGTCCAACTGTAGTCTGATGCTCTGCCTGTCTGTCTGCCTGTCTGTCTGCCTGTCTGTCTGCCTGTCTGCCTATCTAACTGTCTGTCTGCCTGTCTGTCTGCATGTCTGCCTGTCTAACTGTCTGTCTGCCTCTCTGTCTGCTTGTCTAACTGTCTCTGCAGGTGTTTGAAGTGGACCCTGTAACTGCAGCCTTGTCACCATGGCGATGGTGATGGTACTCGTCCTCTGAGGACAGACAGACTGAACTGTGTCTTTGTTTATTGGCTTCTCTGAGAGCACACACACACACACACGCACGCACGCACACACACACACACACACACACACACACGCACCAGTCAGCAGTGATGTCACAGCATCCTGGAGTACACATGTAGGTCGCTGCAGTGAGGTGAGAAGAGGATGTCAGACAAATGTTGCATGTGAAGTCACTCTTTGCCCTGTCCGTCTGCGTCCCATGATGCCTTGCAGTAGTTGCGAGTGTCGGAGCTGTGCTGTTCGTCTTTTCTTCTTCTCTGTTCACACATTTTCAATTGTAAATAAATGTCTTAGAAAACAAATGTGTCATCTGAGTCACATGATCAGTCCACTCACATGAGGTACAGCCTGTTAGCTTAGCTTAGCATAATGACTGGAAACAGGTAGAAACTGCTAGCTTGGCTCCTTCAAGAGAACAGATTTAAGGTTTGTGTTCATTAGTTCAGGGAAAAACTTACCCATAATTCCCTGGGGGAGGATACAGGCCTCTCTTCTTGTTTGAAGCTGTTGGAGGAGTTCATCATTATTTTGTCTACTCCTGCTAATAAACATGACAGATCATCAAAATAAACATGATGCGCGTCACGCACATCAAATATGATCAAATATGTTCCATGTGATGTGTTCCCTCCCAGCTGGGCAGCCGGAGGGGCACGCCTGCAGACGGTCCTCAGGGCTGAAGAACAGTCTGAAGGCAAAGACTCAACCACAGAAACAACAAACTGCACTGTCAGCGCTTTCATTTGGTTTAATCTGAGCGCATTGGGCTGCGTCCTCTCTGACGGCTGCAGAAATGGTTCAGCTGCAGCCTGATGCCTCCTCTGGGGACACGCCTCCTCCTGCTATTAATATAACATTTATATAATAATGTTTTTCATGGATGTCAGTGAAGTAAATGTGACTAATGTCCATGAATGATGTTGGTTTATATTCTGGCGTGTCAGTGTGTGTGTGTGTGTGTGCGTGCAGGGTTAAAAGTCCAGCTGACTCTCTGACTTTTCCTTCCTGGTATCCATGGCAACAGTGTCATTAAAAATGTCAATAATTAATGTGGACTTTTGAGTCGAGTGTTCTGCATGAAGTTTTCCCCTAAAATAAACACACACACTTCACAGAGAGAGAGAGTGTGTGTGGTGAAGCGAGGCAGAGCTGCGCAGACTTTGTCCCAGCTGCAGCAGGAAGTGGTCGCTGGCAGCAGTCTGAGCAGATGCCGCAAGCCCAGGGCTGGAGCCAGCGCTGACAGCTGATGTGTCCCCTGAGGCAACGCTGCTTACTGGACAACTGGCTCACACACAGGTGGGCCCTCGTTACTCGGCCCATGGTAACTGTAATCAGCGGCTGGAGTCGGTGAGTGTGAAGAGGGGAGTTCAGGTCCAGATTCAGAGCTGGTGTGGTTGAACATTCAGGTTCTAATAGATGAAATCTCTTTAAAGCTCCAACGTTCATCATGAAGTCCTCAACACCACCTTCAGCATCATCATCATCCTCCTCAGTCACATCAGTCAGCCTGGCCCTCTGCTCTCCATCGTCTCCCCCTCAAAGTCTGCAGAGTCCAGAGCTGCAGGCAGAGTTTCTACGAGGTGAGAGCCCGCATTTTCCCAGAAAACCACACGATGACTACCGCAAGACTCAAAACGACTCCTGCAGAACGTCCTCCTCGTCTGTCTTCCAACCGTCTGTCTCTTCTTTTCTTTCCAGAGCATCAGAACAGGTTTGGGTCTCACAGTGAAGTCAGTGAGTCCAGTGCTGGCTCCTCCTCCTCCTCCTCCTCCCCCCTGCCTCCCTCCTCCTCGTCACCCTCCTGGTCCAATGGCAGACGAGGTGAGTGTGATTCTACAGTCCTTCAGTGTGCCAGAGGCTTTTATCCAAAGCCACGTAGATACAGAGTAAGAACAACAAAGATCAGGTTGGAAAAGGTGCTGAGAGAAGTTTGAGTCCAGTCAGACCAACGCCTGTCGACAGGTATCAACAGGTGTTGGTCCAACAGGTTCTTTTTGGGGTTTTTTCTTTTTCCTAAGCAGTCTGTTGAAGGTTGTGAGGGACTCTGTGGATCAAATGGAGCTGGGTAACTCGTTCCACCACTGGGGGATGACAGAGGAGCAAAGTCCAGCTCCTGGTCTCATATTGGGACTAGACGTCTCTCATTGGCTGAGCACAGTGAGCAGGATGGAGCGTAGACTTGGATGAGACGGTTCAGGAAACCAGGAGCTGGTGTAGTTATGGTTTTGTAAGCAAGCGGCGAGCGGGAGCCAGTGGAGGAACGGGAACAGGACGAGCTGCTGCATTCTGGATCATCCCTCCATGATACTCTGAAGGATCTGTCAGAGAGGTATGATTCGAACCAACAGAGACGGATCCTGAGAAGCCGAGTGTGGTGAGAGTAGAGAGGAGGGTTTGGTGGTGGACAGTGTCGACGGCCGCCGACAGATGGAGCAGCAGTCGAGCTGAGGACTGGCCAGCAGCTCTGGCAGAACAGAGTGATCCGGCTACTGAGGGGAGCACAGTCCCAGTAGAGTGGCCTCGTTTGAAGCCAGACTGGTGCGGGTCGTAGAGATTGTTGGTAGACCGGACTTCAGAGACCTGGTTGACCTGTGAGTCAGGAGCTGTAGGAGCCAGTGCAGGAGATAATGAGGACCTGAACCAGGAGCTGTGCTGTATGCCCTGACAGTAAGGGTCTGATCACTCTGATGTTGTAGAGGGCAAGACAACATGACCGAGCAACTGAGGCCACAGGAGCTTTGAAACTAAGGTTGTCATTGATCATGACGCCCAGGTCTCAGGACGACTTTTTAGGCAGAAGAGGAGTTGAGCCAAGTCGGGTGTTGATCTGGTGTGAAGAGGGTTTAGCTGGGATGACCAGAAGCTCAGTCTGGGAAAGGTTGAGCTGGGGGCGAGGAATGATGACGTTCATGCAGGGACCGACTGATCATCGGTGGGATGAAAGGAAAAGTTGTGTGTCGTCACAGTAGCCGTGCTATGAGAAACCATGGGAGCCAATGATATAGCAGAGAGAGGTTGTGTATATTGAGAACAGGAGGGGACCCAGCACTGACCCCTGGGATGCCCCTGTGGGTAGGGAGCCAGGTTTAGACCCTTCCTCCTCCATGGTACTCTGAAGGATCTGTTAGAGAGGTACAGCTAGAACTCAGACACAGATCCTGAGGAGCTGAGTGTGGTGAGAGTAGAGAGGAGGGTTTGGTGGTGGACAGTGTCGAAGGCGGTGATGGCTCTGGAGAAGCTGATGGACAGTTTGCAGGTTTTCGTCACAGTTTCAGTTGATTGTTGATGACTGACATGTCCTTCGGTTGTTGTGTCTGTGTCCAGCTCGTCTGTCCCTGTCCAGCCCAGAGCTGCTGTCAGAGCTGAGGGCGTCCAGGACTCGAGCCCTGCGACACGTCCCCGCACATAAAGGACTGACCACCGTCTTCTCTGGACAGGGGCGAGGACAGGTGAGCACATACCAAATTAGTATCACATTAGCATCACGTTAACATCGTCACTTCCTGTTTTCAAACAAAGTCACATTCATTTTAAATTCAGTTCTGGAGAAACTCAATGTTCTCCTCCTCCACAGGCCTCTGGCCCTGCCCCCTCCACACAACGACGAGCCAATCAGAGCACTTCACCCTAAACACCTGGTCCTCATGACTCATTCTGCTTCAATGATCATCTCGTCCATCGTTCCAACTCTGATTCAAACTGACGCAACTGACACACATGATTGACCCGCAACTCCAACAAATGCTGACTTGTGTCTTCTTCTGCTTCCTGTTTCCTCCTCACCTCTCACTGGACCAAACCACAGAAGAAGAACGATTTCAAGAATACTGACAGTGACCTGAACACGCCACCATCGCCGCCAGCCCACAGCTTTCTGTTTGTGTATCATCTCAGTGTCTGACAGTAACCACAGCAGACGGCCACACACACACTCACACACACACACACACACACACACACACACACACACACACACACACCAGGAACCTGAAGGCGTGAACACTTGAGATGTTTGGTTCATGGAAAATAAAAAGCCAACATAGAGCAAAGTGACATTTCCTGGTGAGTGTGTGTTCTGAGAGCGAGGGCGTGACAAGGTCGTGTAAAACTCGTGTGGACAAGCCACACCAGGAGCGCCTCAGGCAAGTCTGTCACATTGAAACCCCTCAGCTATCAGGAGCCTCTCCTGTGACAGCATCTGTTCCTCCAAATAAAGTGTAAACCTGTTTGAGTCACTGATGTGATGAAACCGTCAGGACGCCTCTGAGTGTGACTTCATGTGAGTCCCTGCTGCCGTGATGTGAGCACATGTTAATGTCCAGTCCTGCTCGGCTCAGAATCACTGCTGTTCACTGATATGACCTGACTTTATTAAAGTGTCTGTCGCTTCAGAGACTCGATCTTCTGAATTATTAGCGGTTTTGCTCTGATGTTCAGGTGTTCCAGTAATTTTCACGATGAAAGCAGGAGCGAGCTGTTGTTTCCCTCCGCCTCTGCAGGAGGCGATCTTGTTTTGCCGCCAACTGACACACCGACCGGAACTAAAAGGAACCGGAAGTGTCGTTTCGGTCTGTGTCGGAGAGGCGGCGGGACCGTTGTGTTGTTAGCTGGCGAGCTTTCCTCTGTGAGTTTTAGCGGCGGAGCTGCAGGTAAAAGCTGAAAACTCCTGATTAATGTTCGGGTTTTAATGTCAATCAGCGCCGACAAAACGGGCGCGCGCAGGAGACCGAATTGCGCCTGCGTCAGCACGCTGGGCTAGCCGCTGTTAGCTTCGGCTAACTACTAGCGGGTGCATTAGCTTTAGCTCGCAGCTTGTTTCTGATTGTTTTCTGTTCATTCGTTATTCTGTAAGGGACCGATGGTAACGAAGTTAATGGGCTAACTGTTAATTAGTTAATTAGCCGGAAAGGGAGCGATACCCTTGATGCTAAGGCCAATTGTTATCTAGGTAAGTAGTGATAGGAAGCTATGCTAATGAAGCTAACCGGCTAGCGTGAAGTTAGTTGAAAGGGGGCGATGATAATGTAGCTAGCAGCCTCTGTTTGACCGTCATCAGCTCATCTTTGACAGCATTCAGCGTCGTTTGTTCGGTAAACTGTGCGGAGAGACGCTCTGCGGTGGACCCGTGATGCGCACAGCGTTTCTCCCTGTAAACACGGTGACACCTGGTGGCTCTCAGGGCCCCCGAGACCCCGGAGCCACCGCTGACTGGTGTGTGCAGCAGCATGAACATGTGTTATCACTCAGTCTGTCACTGTGTGCGTCAGAGGGGCAGCTCAACATGTAGAATCAAACCAAAGAAAATACGCCTACTGTTTTGTTGTACTGAGGTGTAAACGTTCTATGGCGTCAGAGACGGAGGACGACCGTGAGCTCCGTCAGTCTGAACGCTGAAGAGTTCAGTGAGTGTCTGCGTGCTTCAAACTGCTCCCTGTGTTTCAGGCCAATGGGAGACAGCGATGACGAGTTCGACAGGAGGAGGCGGGACAAGTTCAGGAGAGAGAGGAGCGACATGGAGAGGTCGAGAGAGCGAGAGGAGAGGAGGAGGGACGACTGGCCGGACAGGTAGGCACACCTGAGCGCACAAACACACCTCATTGCAACACGTTCGTGTGTGGGGCGACAGGCTTTGTGATTGTGTGTGTGTTCAGGGACTGGGACCGTGGCAGGGAGAGGAGGCGGGACTACGATCGAGGTCGCAGAGAGAGGTTCTCTCCACCCAGACACATCAGCCCTCAGCACAAACGCATGAGGAGAGACTGGTGGGACATGTCACATGATCATGATGTCACAGGTCACATGTCGGCACTCGCTTTGTCACTGATGCTTGAATTTTCCAGGGACGACCACCGGGGGGAACCGTACCGCTACGACCTGCCGTACGGAGGAGGCGGGGCTCCGTTTCCTGGGGCGGGGCCTCAGGGCTGGCACCCAGACCTCCCCCACCTCCACCCACACCATGGAGGCCACCCGCTGCAGGGCAGGTGAGCGCAGCATCTGCTGTCATGTGACTTCCTGCTGCTGAACTGTGGGAACTTTTGTTGATTCAGATCTCGTGTGTCTCAGGCTCGGGATTGTGGATCCAGATCTCCCCCCTCCGGGTCCTCCCACCATGAGGAGCTTTAAGGTGAGCGAAACAAACACGCCCACTGCATCCGTGCTCGCCACGTGGCTTCATGCTGACGTGTGGGTGTTGGCAGGAGTTCCTGTTGAACATGGAGGACAGCGTGGACGAGACGGAGTCTGTGAAGCGCTACAATCAGTACAAACTGGACTTCAGACGCCAGCAGCTGCAGGACTTCTTCCTCCAGCACAAAGACCAGGAGTGGTTCCGCTCCAAGTACCACCCCGATGACATCACAGCGAGGAAGGCGGAGTCTCTGGCTGCCCTCAAAACCCGGCTGCGCGTCTTCCTCTTCCTGCTGGACAACAACTGGCTGGATAACATGTCGCTGGACATGGAGCACGCCCCAGCCATCATCAAACTGCTGGACGCAGGTAGAGACAGACAGGCAGGGAGACAGGACAGAGAGTGAGCAGGGAGACGGGACAGAGAGTGAGCAGGGAGACGGGACAGAGAGTGAGCAGTGAGACAGGACAGGCTGTGAGACGGGACAGAGAGTGAGCAGTGAGACGGGACAGAGGCTGAGCAGTGAGACGGGACAGAGGTTGAGCAGTGAGACGGGACAGAGGTTGAGCAGTGAGACGGGACAGAGTGAGCAGTGAGACAGGATGCTTCTGGGCAGTTTTACTGTCCTGTAGTTTGGTGCTGTGAGCTTGCAGGGGATTGTGGGTAACCACTCTCTCCTGTCTGTCTGCAGCTGTGATAAAGATGGAGGGAGGGACAGACTTTGACCTGCAGGTCCTGGAGGTACCGACTGCTCCTGCGGCAGTCGGCGGGGAGGCCAGCAGCAGCGGAGCAGCAGGAGGTGGTGGCAGGGAGAGGAGTCTGGGGGATCCCGGCGGAGGACACGCGAGCGGACAGATGGGCTCGGAGTCGACGGGGAGTCGGACAGAGCAGCCGAGCAGCGGACAGCTGGGCGAGAATCAAACCTGCAGCCAGGTGAGAGCGTCCTGCAGCCGGAGGTCAGGTCACATGATGATGCCTGTAGACTGTTACTGCTGGTTGCCGTTAGTTACTGCTGGTCGGCGTCAGCTGATGTGTCATTCTCCCACTCAGGCCTGTGAGGAGGAGTCCAGGCAGAACGGGGAGGAGAAGGATGAGGAGAGAGACGAGGAGCAGACGAAGAAGGTGAGACGCCTCTGGTTTCTGCTCTGATGCACAGGTGAAGGTGCTGCTGTTAACTGCCCCCCCACCCCCGAACAGGGCAGGAAGAGGAAACGCAGCGTGTCAGCTGACAGTGGCGAGGGCAGCGCCTCCGACTCTGACTCCTCGCACTCTGATGGAGAGAAGGATGACGACGAGAAGGAGGAAGAGGACGAGGATGGCGAGGATGGTACGAGCATGTTCTGACATCACAGCTCAGGTTACAAACAAATAACTTAACAATTGTGTGTGTGTGTGTGTGTGTCAGAGCGTCGTAAAGAGCGAGGGAAGGAGAGAGAGAAGGAGACTCCTGCAAAGCCCCGCCCCCTCCACCTCACTACATCACTGTTCATCAGAAGCATCCCGCCAGAGGTGTCGAAGGAGGAGATCACTGCTGTAAGCACACACACATTCTCACACACTCTCTCTCTCACACACACACACACACGTGTACTAAGTGGGTCTGTGTTTGCAGTTGTGTCGCAGGTACCCGGGCTTCCTGCGAGTGGCGCTGTCGGACCCTCAGCCTGAGAGGAGGTGAGAGGGTTTGAACTGAGTGTAACTGTGCTCAGCGTGGCCACGGCCGGGGCGTTTCAGACGGTTTGAGTGTTTGTTTGTGTCTCAGGTTCTTCAGGCGGTGCTGGGTGACGTTTGACCGCAGCGTGAACATCAAGGAGACGTGCTGGAACCTGCAGAACATCAGGGTAAGCTGGCAGAGAGACAGGCAGGCAGACAGGCAGACAGACGGACAGACTGATGTGTCTCTGCTCCCTCAGCTCAGAGACTGTGAACTGTCTCCGGTGGTCAACAGAGATCTGTGTCGACGCGTTCGCACCGTCAACGGCCTGACTCACCACAGACCGGTGGTGAGGAACGACATCCGTCTGTCTGCGCGGCTCATCCACAGTCTGGACCAGAGGGGGGAGCTGTGGGCCGGACAGGTAGGTCCATCACAGCCGCAGGTGGAGACGGTGATGATGTGATCTGCTGAAACCCCCTGCTCGTGTTGCAGATGGAGACCAACCCGGTCCTGAAGAACATCACAGATTACCTGATCGAGGAGGTGAGCGCCGAGGAGGAGGAGCTCACAGGAGCCGCGGGGGGCAACGGGGAAGATACGGGCGACAGCAAAGACCCCACCTCCTCCTCAGAGGTTTCCGTGGAGACAGACGACAAGCTGCTGAAGGTGGGAGGAGCTCCATGTGATCCTGCTGTGCTTCTGGTGGTGTGTGTTTTTGTTAAAGTGTGTGTGTGTGTGTGTGTGTGTGTGTGTGTGTGTGTGTGCGTGTGCGCAGGTGCTGGACAGGCTGCTGCTCTACCTGCGTCTGGTTCACTCTGTAGATTATTATAACTTCTGTGAGTACCCTGCAGAGGACGAGATGCCTCATCGCTGTGGGCTGATCCACGTACGAGGACCCCTGCCTGTAGCCAAGATCACTGCAGCCGAGGGTACGGGTACACACACACACACACACACACACACAGCAACAGATCTGATGACATCAGCCTCAGCTGACTTTATTGCTAATGCTAGCATCCTAACAGGTTAAACTGAGAAGTTGGCGAACATCAAGCCTGCATGTTGTTGTTAGCATTAGCATAGCACAGGGTGTATTGTGGTGCTGTGCTCTGATTGGACAGTGAGTGAACATCAGAGGATGTGTGAGGAGCGACTGGCTCCTCTGCTGTCGCCCTCGGAGACGCTGAGTGAAGAGGACGCAGCCAGGCTAGGGAGGAAAGACCCGGAGCAGGAGGTAAGACGCCTGTCTGTCTGCACCTGTCTGTCTGTCTGTCTGCACCTGTCTGTCTGTCTGTCTGCACCTGTCTGTCTGTCTGTCTGCACCTGTCTGTCTGTGTGACTGCACCTGTCTGTCTGTGTGACTGCAGGTGGAGAAGTTCCTGTCTGCCAACACTCAGGAGCTCAGTAAAGACAAGTGGCTCTGTCCTCTGAGCGGGAAAAAGTTCAAGGTGAGTGTCAAAGACATGCGTGTGTGGTGTGTCTCAGTGGTTGCCGTGGTAACACTTGTTGTTGTTCAGGCTCCTGAGTTTGTGCGTAAACACATCCTAAATAAACACGGAGACAAAGTGTCCGCCGTCAGACAGGAAGTCGTGTTCTTCAACAACTTCCTGCAGGATGCCAAGAGACCGGCTCTACCTGAGAACAAGCCCCTCCCACTGCCAGCACAAGGTGAGTGACATCATCACGGTGTGACTCAACAGGAAATCACCAGCTCACACATAGAATGCTGACGCCACCTCGCTGTGTTATAGCCACCCCCCCCGGGATGGCAGGATTTCCTGGGCAGTCACCGCAGCAGCAAAGCCTTCTGGGATATCCACCTGGTGTCAGACCCCCCATGCCCGGCTTCCCTGGTACAACACACACACACACACACACACACAGCAGTGAGTCAGGTGGACAGGTGTGGCGCGTTCACCTGTCGGTTCAGTCGGTTTCTTTCTGCTTCCCTCTCAGCTAGCATTAGCATTAGCATGTGGAGAAAGACATCAGCCTGCTAACGTTAGCATTAACCTGTCACAGTCTGAGACCTTCATTCCATCTTTGAAGCTCTGTTTTACCCACAATGCACCTCATTCTTGGCTGGACTGAGCCTGTTGGAGCAGCTGCGTGTGTAGCAGTGCACTGCTTTAATATGTGTGTGTGTGTTGCAGGTGGAGGGCCTCCCTACCCCCCCAACCAGTTTGGTGCAGGTCGTGGTAACTATGACAACTTCAGAGGTCCTGTTGGAGGAGGGGGGGGGTTTCCTGGGAAGCAGCGAAGCAGCAGGTAGAGAGCAGACGGGTGATGTCAGCACATTGATTATCTATTGATTACCTATCAGTAACACTGATAATGTGGAACTCTCTCTCTCCCTGGGTGTGAGCAGGGGCGTGCGAGGAGACCCCCGGTCCATCATTGAGTACAGAGACCTGGACGCTCCCGACGACCTCGACTTCTTCTGAGCTCGCCGTGACGACGCAGGATGTTTTTTAACCTTTTTTATTTTTACGTTTCCCAGGATTCCTTTCACCTGCCCGCCATTGTTTTTGTTTAGTTAGCTGTGTGTGTGTGTGTGTGTGTGTGTGTGTGAGTGAGTCAGCAGGACCAACATTACTGTCATTAGTGAAGATGTGATTCCACTTTCCAATAAAGAAACAGGAAGCTTGATGCTGACTTGTGTGTTGCCGTGGTTACCATGTCGACCAGTACAGACATTGGAGGCCGCTCGTCGGTCAGTGTGTTGTCACGAGTCGTGATGTCATCATCTCAGCACTAGTTTCCCTGCAGCTCTGATTATTGATCTGATGTTTGATTGATTGACGCCTGTGACAGACCGTCGTGCTGATTCTGATAACGGTCAATAACACTGGGTTACAAAAATCTTTTTTTTTTGTAAGTTGTCTATGTTTTTTCAACTGAATTAGGACCATTTTGCACCGCTGAATCCAAAAATGACATCCATTTTTCTCCATCAGGTCAGGTTTTTATGCTAATTTGATTTTGAAAAATCCGATCTTCTGACTAAATTGATTACATTTTTGTGACATTATCAGTTGATTTTCGTTAATATTTCTCATCCAAAAAAAGGTTTTGGTCCCGTAGCTCATCACAGTGAGCTACTGGACGACGTGCTGATTCAAGATCAGGATACTTGAGGCTGCTTCGGTTCTTTCTGTTGATCCCAGTCACATCAATAGCGCAGAAGTAGCAGTCAGTGACATGGTTTGTCAGCTCCCTCCAAACCATGGGAATTCCAAACTTCAGACAACTCTTCTTGCCTTTGGTCCACTGATGCAGAATTTGTTTATTGCAAGAAATATAAAAGAATTTTGCATCATATGACGTGAAAATACCCGTACATGTAAACAAACGTCAAAAAACAAATATGTAGCTTAGTTCAGAAAGTTGACCTGATTGAGCAAAACCAATGTGATTTTTGGATTCAGCACATCAAAATTATCCTAAATCAGCTAAAAAAACTTAAACAATAAATTTGGTGTTGATCAGTGTAATCATCGGCCTAGTAGGTCTGCACTCACACACACACTCAGTCCCTGTGTCACTGATCTGAGCCTCTGACAAACAACTTATTTGTTGTTGACAGTAAATCATTAAATTTTCAGGAAGGAATCATTATCATTTTCCCTGTTTGAAGGTGAGAGTTTGAACCATGTGATTAATCAGTTTCCTGCAGATCAATCACTGACATCAGTGTTGACTGTTGTCGACTCGTAGTGAGTTAGCATCGAGCTAACGGATCATTAAATCCTCTAACAATGAGAACAGGATGAAGAGGCTCTAACCTTCAGTGGAGTTTACTGGTGTGTGTGCAAGCATCACACGAACAGCGGTGGAGGGAAAACGTCATTGATCTTCATTAAACTCAAGCAGATCAATCATCAATCAATAAATGTTACAAACTGATAAGTTGGTCTTCATGTGTTAAGTGGACCATGGTCCAGCCTGCACGCACACACACACACACACACGTTGCTCTTGGGGACAGAGCAGGAACTGGAGGCCCTGCCCCCATCACCCTGAACGAGCCAATCACAGCTGTTGACCTAATTGGTCTGATTGACCAGAGTCAGCAGGTCAGATATTGATCCGGAGTCTCTTCCTGCCTCGCTCATCACTCCAGAGACATGACCGCCATCTTGAGACCCTGTGTTCACGTTAACGTGTTGTTAGTGCAACACCTGTTTTTACCTGCGTGCACCAGGTGTCACTACAGGTCACAGAGTGTCGCAGCACTGCATCACACACACACACACACACACACACACACACACACAGGGTGGTATAATTCCTCATAAGCCTGTTAAACACTGCGACCTGTGTGTGTGTGTGTGTGTGTGTCATTAGCACACACTGCTGACTCAGCAGGCCTGTTTCTAATCTGCCCCTCCTCACCCTGCCATGCCTCCTCTTTCCTTCCCTCTTGTGTCCTTCCTTCCTTTCTCTCTCTTTCACTTTTGCCTCTCTGTTCTCATCTTCCTTGACTCCTACCTCCTTATTTCCTTGCTGCCATACTTTCTTCCTTTTCCTTGTTTCCTTTCCTATTCTGTACCTCATTAATCTCCTTGTTTCCTTCCCTTTGCTTCCTTTACTTTTCCTCAGATTTACTTCAGCTCCTCGCTCTATCATCTCTCTCTCAGTCTTCTTCATCATCTTCATCATCATCATCATCATCTGATCTGGTTCATAAAATATTCCAGGTGGGAGGTTTCTTCTGAGGTAATAGATTACTTTTACTCATGTATCGTGAGCGCTGCTGTGCAGAGCTGACAGGGTCGAGGTGAGACATGTTGTCAGGTGTGTGTGTGTGTGTGTGTGATCAGGTGTGTGAGAGCGCATCATCCCTGCTCTAATCTCTTTATCCTGGTTGGGCTGACAGAGGAGACTCTGCTGGATCCTGCTCTCCTTCGCCTACTTCACCTCCTGTTTCTCCTCTTTTCACCAACAGCACTAACTTCAAGAGACCTTAAAGGAGCCGAGTGAAGGGGGGGGCACTCCTCTGTTTCCATGGCAACGGGTCTGATGGGCAGCTGGTGGATGTAGGCCAGGTCTATGTAACCAAGGGCGACAGATTATCAGCTGACAGGTGAGTCAAGCAGATAACACAACACTGATTATTATATAAGATGCGTTCAAAGTCATTGGACGTCATCGTAAAAGTCATGTTTTCAGTTTCTTCTGCCTCATGCTGACATTTACTGTGTGTCCATCGCAGCATCATCATCCGCTGCAGCAACACTGCTGCTGCGAGTAGAACTGCACTACAGGCATGCCTGATGTGTGTGTGTGTGTGTGTGTGTGTGTGTGGTGAGTGTGAGATGTGTGTGATGTGTGTGTTGAGCTCATTTACCCTTACTGCAGCAGCAGTGAAGCTCCAGGTCCTGTCAGACCAACAGAAAACCTGACTCCATCACTCAGCGTAAATGCAGCTATGAATTATGGGTAGTGCAGGTCTGGAGGCAGGACCACGGTCCATGAACGATGAATCCATGTTGGAGCAGGCGAGCTTCATCAGTGTTTGCAGGTTTCAGCCTCACATGAACCTGAGATCTTCTTCTTCAGGGCTTTAATTTGCTTTTCCAAGCACTGAAGCAGATAGGAAGCAGGAAACAGCTGACCGTGTGAACGTGCAGCTCAGATCTGGATCCAGGTGGTCCAGGTCTAAGGAACCTGGGAGCTGGTTCCCAGGATCTTCACTCCACCTTGTTTCATCTCTGAGGAACATTCGCCTCCATGGCCAAAGTAGCCCCATCGGTCTCCACATTAACTGCGCCCTTGATTGTCCTACAGGACATGGAGGCGGAGCCAGGTGACAGCAGCGACAGGGACGGGTGAGTTGTCATGGAAACAGGACTCACAGGTTCAAAGAGTGTGATGGAAACCACAACTTCAGCCTGAAGAATTCAGAGACTCTGCAGGATGCTCTGTGGCTCCTTCTACAGGTTCTGTGGGTTCTTCAGGAGGGTTAAGGTTCTGTGCATTCTTGAGGTCCAGAGGATCCTCTAACGTGTGATGCATCTTCATAAAGGCTCTAGAGCGGCTTTAAGAGGTTTTTGAAGAAGTTAGAGATTCTCGCAGGAAGTTTTGTGATAAGTCTGAAGGAACTCATATGGTTCCTCATATGGTTCCTTCAGCAGTCACAGGGCTCACTGAGCAGGTTCTGGTACTTTATCTGGTTGAGTTGCAGTCAACCGTCAACCTGCCGTCTCTGTTTCAGAGCCGATCAAAGAACCAGACCAGGAGTTCTGTTCAACGTCAACAACAGCAACAACAACGAAGACAAGTAAGACACACACATACACACACACCTGCTGCAGGTGAGACACACATGTCACATGACCTCCATTCAACAGCTGCAGCAGCAGATCATACAAACAGTTACACACTGGATGTTGGTGTGATGCACTTCCTGTGTTCTTCCAGTGAGGACCAGAAGAAGAAGAAGAAAGACAAAAAAGAAAAGAAGAAAGAGGAGAAGGAGTGAGTCAAACCAATCAACCAACCAATCAACCAATCAATCAGTCAATCAATCAATGAGTTATTTGAGTTAGTTCATCACAGCAGAGTTGGCGGGCTGTGAGGTCGGTGTTGGTGATGAACAGCTGGTTGTGATGTGTCCCTCAGGAAGAAGAAGAAAGAGAAGAAGGAGAAGAAGGAGAAGAAGGAGAAAAAGGAGGAGGAGAAGAAGGAGGAGAAGAAAGAGGAGAAGAAGGAGAAGAAGGAGAAAAAGGAGGAGGAGAAGAAAGAGGAGAAGAAGGAGGAGAAGTACGTTTGATTTTCTGTGTTCATCAGTGAGTGACTGTACTTCACTGTAGTTAATCTAGAGACTGATGTGTGTGTGTGTGTGTGTGTGTGTGTGTGTGTGTGTGTATGTGTGTGTGTGTGTGCAGTCCAAAGGAGATCACTGTGATCGATCCGGCAGGTAACACCTACTACTACTGGCTGTTTATTATCACCATCCCCGTCATGTACAACTGGACCCTGATCATAGCCAGGTAACACACACACACACACACACACACACACACACTTGTTGTAGCAGCCACAGCTGCTGTGTTGTTGTTCAGTGTCAGGTGCTGTGCTGTGCTTCAGTGTGTGTGTGTGTGTGTGTGTGTGTGTGTGTGCGTGCGTGCGCGTGCGTTAATGTTTGAGGGCGTGTTTCGAGGAGCTACAGAGTGACTACCTGCTCTACTGGTTCATCCTGGACCTCACCTCTGACGTGACCTACATCGCAGACATGATCTTCAGAACAAGGACCGGTATGAACACACACACACACACACACACACACACACACACACACACACACACTCTTCATCAGTGCATCAAACAATCTGCTGGTGTGTGTGTGTGTGTGTGTGTGTGTGTGTGTGTGTGTGTGTGCAGGTTACCTGGAGCAGGGCCTCCTGGTGAAGGACGAGCAGAAGCTGCGTGAGCGCTACAAGAAAAGCTTCCAGTTCAAACTGGACCTGGTCTCCATGATTCCCACCGATGTCCTGTACCTGGTCGTTGGCCTCTCGTACCCCGAGATCCGCCTCAACAAGCTCTTCAGGTTCAACAGGTAAACACACGCGGCAGGTGTCAGGTGTGACTCTGACATCAGATCAGCCTGAGTGCACTCACGTCAGACTGTTTCTCAGAGGCAGTCGCTCACGGCTCCATGCTAACATGCTAACACACTAACACAGTGAGGCTAAACAGGTATCGATAGCTCGCTAGCATTGGGAAAATGTCATTAATCCTGCAGCAAAAGGTTTAATCAAAACATGAAATGAATAAAAAGGTTCAATTAAACATAAAATGGAAATAAAAAGTAAAATGAAAGGACTTAAAGCCGTTGTCCTCCACAGAGGCGCTCATGCTAACATCTTCACATCATCACAGAAAGATCACACACACAACAAACACAACAACATCTTCAGGATGCTTTTGTTTGTCCCAGGATGCTGGAGTTCTTCCAGAGGACGGAGACCAGGACTAACTACCCCAACGCTCTGCGCATCTCCAACCTGGTCATGTACATTGTCATCATCATCCACTGGAACGCCTGCCTCTACTACTCCTTCTCCAAGGCCATTGGTGGGGTTGCAGCTTGCACTCCGCTCCTGTCACCGGTGGTTTCTGTGAAGCCTCTGACAGCTCATCTTGTCCTGTCCCTCCTCCAGGTTTCGGCGCCGACAGGTTTGTCTATCCTGACCCGTCGGATCCAGAGTTCGGTCGTCTGGTGAGGAAGTACGCCTACAGCATGTACTGGTCCACGCTGACGCTCACCACCATTGGCGAAACTCCACCCCCTGTGGAGAACTCTGAGTACTTCTTCGTGGTCACTGACTTCCTGGTGGGTGTGGCTTAAAGGCCAGCAGGGCTGAGTGTTGAACCAGAGTCCCGACTTCTCAAACCAAACACGATTATAAAACAGGATGAATTACACGAGACATGCCGACCAGACGTTTACAACAAACACCTGATGGACCAATCAGGAGCCTCAGGTTTCCTCTGTCGTTACATTTTTACAGCGTCCGCTAGATATTTATCAAATATCGAGTCTGGGAAGATGTGATGCCAAACACCTGCTGGCCTGACGGCAGTCTCACTGCTGAACTGTTGTGCCTAAGTACATTTACTTAAGTACTGCGCTTCCGAGTTTCCAGGGCGCCATGAAAAATGTTCACATTAAACACTGAGAGACATCTGTGTTGTTGTTGTTGTGTCTCAGGTGGGCGTGTTGATCTTTGCCACCATTGTCGGTAACGTTGGCTCGATGATCACCAACATGAACGCCGCCAGAGCCGACTTCCAGGCTCGCATCGACGCCATCAAACAGTACATGAGCTTCAGGAAGGTGGGACACAGACTGCACAGTTTGTCAGACAAACATTCGAATGAATACGTGAATGTGATGTTGAATCGTCCCAGCGCACCTGTCCTCCAACTGTCTGCACCCCCCCAGGTAACAAAGGACCTGGAGAAACGAGTGATCAAGTGGTTCGACTTCCTGTGGACCAATAAGAAAGCGGTGGATGAGAGGGAGGTGCTGAAGTACCTGCCTGACAAGCTGAGAGCTGAGATCGCCATCAACGTCCACCTGGACACCCTGAAGAAGGTGAGTGAGCACCAGTGAAATGGTCGGCAGGTGCCAAACTGTCGGTGCCATTACAGAGAGAACAGGAAGTTTTTGCTGTGTGTCGCCGGGCAGGTTCGTATCTTTGCCGACTGCGAGGCCGGCCTGCTGGTGGAGCTGGTGCTGAAGCTGCAGCCGCAGGTCTACAGCCCAGGAGACTACATCTGCAAGAAGGGGGACATCGGCCGGGAGATGTACATCATCAAGGAGGGGAAACTCGCCGTGGTCGCCGACGACGGCATCAAGCAGTTCGTGGTCCTGAGTGACGGGAGCTACTTTGGCGAGATCAGTATCCTGGCTATCAAAGGTGCGTACACACACACACACACACACACACACACACACACACTGATGCTGGCTAACATGTCCCAGCTGCAGGCTTAAACCTGCTCAGGAGTTGCTGATGTTTGAGTTTAATTCGTCCGTCCGTCTCGCTGGTCCAACAGGAAGTAAGGCAGGAAACAGGAGGACCGCCAACATCAGGAGCATCGGTTACTCCGATCTCTTCTGTCTTTCCAAGGACGACCTGATGGAGGCGCTGACAGAGTATCCTGATGCGAAGGCTCTGCTGGAGGAGAAGGGGAGGCAGATCCTGATGAAGGACGGCCTGCTGGACCTGGAGGTGTGGTCACATGATGCAGCGACAGGAGCATCAAAGACGGCGTGTGATTGAATAAAAGTGATAACTGCTGTTGTCCTGCAGGTGGCAGCGCAGGGCCCCGACCCCAAAGAGATCGAGGAGAAGGTAGAGCGCATGACGAGCACGCTGGACGTCCTGCAGACGCGTTATGCCCGCCTGCTGGCCGAGCACGAGGCCACACACAGCAAACTCAAACACAGAGTCAACAGGCTGGAGAAGAAGCTGGTGCCGCTGCCGCGAGCTGACCAGCCGGCTGACGCCCTGCCCCATTCAACACCTGAGACCCAGGTTGCTAAAGAGGAAGAGGAGAAGAAGTAGGATGACACAGGAGGAGGACTGAGATGTTTGATTTTAGAGCCAGGGTTAGCCAGGCGGTTGGAGAGATGATACAGAGTCTGTGTGGTATTTGTCCCACCCCTCCTCCACTGTGATTGGACAAACGCACTCAACACAAGCAGTCACACGCGTCACGTCCTCAGTCAGAGTGGCGGATCTGAACGTGAAGAACTGGGTTTGTTTACGACCGTAGTTCATCTCCTCATTAGTCATCGTGCACTCGTTCTGCTTTGTCAGCTTCCACAAACGTCCTGATTTCTCTCCAGATGCATTGAAATGTGCTTTGACAGAGGGAACTGCTGTGTCAGCGCAGAAGGACGAGCTTGCTCCAGGACAGTTGAGAGACAGGAAGTGTTCACCGCATCAAACTCTGATCCAAAGTAATCACCAACCCTTCTCTGGAGTGTCTTCACATCACAGCACGTTTCTGAGCTCGCAAACATCATTTTAGCCTTTAGGATCAGTGAATCTGGGTGCAACTGATTTGGTCTGAAGCTGATGTGAATGCTTTGGTCTGAACAGATTCTGCTCTCTCCGCCCAGGTCAGCTGCTTTAGAGCCAGTAGGGGTCAGAGGTCAGCAGATATGACTGACAGGAAGCTCACTGTATGTTCGTCCCTTGTTTGTTTGTCCATAAGGAAGATCCTGCCTCCCTCTTTATGTTAATCTCTCTGTCAGAGCTTGGGCAGCCAATCATGTCCCTGCTTTGAGTAAATAGATGTTGACGCTTCTGGAAGTGCTGCGCTGAAATAAAGAGATTTTACAGAAAAAACACAACTGTCTGTTTTACTGTCACACAGCTGGACTGGAACGACATGTCAGGATAGGCGTTAAATAGGAACTGCTCCAGCTACCATCAATTTCAATTCAGTTCAATTCAGTTTTATTTATATAGCGCCAATTCACAACAAAAGTCATCTCAGGGCACTTTACAAACAGAGCAGGTCTAGCCTACACTCATTACTGTTAATTACACCAAACAGTTCCACCATGAGCAAGCACTTGGCAACAGTGGAAAGGAGAAACTTCCTTTTAACAGGCAGAAACCTTGGGCTGATCCTGGATCAGGGTGGACGGACATCTGCCTTGACCGGTTGGGGGGAAAGAGAGAGAGAGAGAGAGAGAGAAAATACATCTTGTCGCAGACAGACAGAGATATGGGAGCACATAACTGTAGATGACAACTGGCAGAATGGTAGGACAACAGAGTCCTAACTATGGGAACTATTTACAGTACAATATAGAATAATGATAATAAGTGGCAGCAGAGGACACGGGGCAGGTCGGTGGAGCCACAGGTCAGATGTTCAGCTCTGGAGCCACAGGTATCTGTAGAGAGGTACAGAGAGAGAGACCAGAGAGAAACAAGCACAGCACTAGGGGAGAGAGGACACAGAGTTAATGGTTAATCTGTGATGGTTAAAATGAGTTTGAGGAGAGAGAGGGAAGAGGAGGAGTGTGGTGACGATCATGGGATGTCCCCCAGCAGCCTCGGCCTATAGCAGCATAACTAGGGGATGGCATGGATGGTGTAGTTCACATGGTAACTAGAGCTAGCTGTAAGCTTTGTCGAACAAGAAGGTTTTAAGCTTTACTTTAAAAGTAGAGAGGGTGTCTGCCTCTCGGACCCAGACTGGCAGCTGGTTCCACAGGAGAGGAGCCTGATAGCTAAAGGCTCGGCCTCCCATTCTACTTATGGAGATTCTGGGAACCACAAGCAAACCTGCACTCTGGGAGCGAAGTGATCTGTTGGGGTAATAGGGACTTAGCATCTCATTGAAGTACAATGGAGCTTGGCCATTAAGGGCCTTGTAGGTAAGAAGAAGGACTTTAAAATCTATTCTGGACTTTACAGGGAGCCAATGAAGAGAAGCTAAAACCGGAGAAATATGATCTCTCTTGCTAATTCCCACCAGAACCCTCGCAGCAGCATTTTGGATGAGCTGGAGGCCTCGCAGTGAGCTAGTCGGACAACCCGACAACAAGGAATTACAATAGTCCAGCCTTGAGGTAACAAATGCGTGGACTAGCTTTTCGGCATCATTTTTGGACAGGATACTCCTAATCTTAGCTATGTTGCGCAAGTGAAAGAAGGCAGTCCTAGTGACCTGCCTAATATGGGGCTGATAGGACATATCCTGGTCAAATATGACCCAGGTTCCTCACGGTAGAACTGGAGGTCAGGGTAACACCATCCAAAGTGACTGTGAGGTCAGATAACCTGTCTCTGAGGTGTTTAGGCCCAAACAAAATCACCTCAGTTTTGTCTGTATTTAGAAGCAGAAAATTATAAGTCATCCAGGCCTTAATGTCTGTCAGACATGTCTGAAGTCTGACTAATTGATCTGTTTCTTCTGGTTTCATAGATAAATATAGCTGTGTATCATCCACGTAGCAGTGGAAATTTATGTTGTGCTTCCTAATAATATTGCCTAGGGGGAACATGTAAAGGGAGAACAACAATGGTCCAAGCACAGAACCCTGTGGAACTCCATGATTGACCTTTGTGCGCACGGACGAGTCGTTATTAACGTGGACAAACTGGAATCTGTCGGATAGATAAGATTTAAACCAGCTTAGTGCTGTTTCTTTAATGCCAATGACATGTTCTAGTCTCTGTAGTAGGATATTGTGATCGATGGTGTCAAATGCAGCACTGAGGTCCAACAGAACAAGTAAAGAGACGAGGCCATTGTCAGATGCTGTTAGGAGGTCGTTGCTAACCTTAACCAATGCTGTTTCTGTGCTGTGGTTTATTCTAAATCCATCACCACTACTAGTTATGTTTTATTATTTCATTAACACTTTCTTGATATAATTAGTATTTATTCTGTATTTAAAGAAACGTTTTTTTTCTATTTTATTGTCTTCCGAATAATAATAAACACAACAATAGTTTAATCTTTAGTCTATTTAATGCAAATATCTTTGTTTTTTTAATTAAACGGCTGCTGCGTTACTTTTTCTGATTAAATGAATGATGAATGTTTTCTGTTGTCAGCTTATTTCATTGAATACATAATAATTAGAATATTTCGGGCTGCAGACTATGAATGAAACGTCCAGCTGCTGTCGATGACACGTCAGCGTATCTGCGCGTCTCGGTGCATTCTGGGACTTGTAGTTCACTCACAAAACGCTCCTCAGCTTCTCGTATGGGCCTTTTTGTTGAGACTACACGTCCCGGCATGCAGTGCTGCGCCTGCCAGTCTGTGTCCAGCCCGCCGCGGAGTGCTGAGGTGCGTTAAAAAGCTTCTGAAATTACTTTTCTGTTCGTCTTTTCGTGTAACACCTCCAGCCACAGCCGCCCACAGCAACATTTACATTTTAATAACTGTTGTTCACCGGATGTGACGACTGTTCACGCCTGTTCTTGCTGTAACTGTAGCGACCGTGGGTAGTTAGCTTACCGGAGCTAGCCTCCGGCTAACAACAGTTTGCCCATGAACGTGGAGAGTCGGTGCCGGTGTCTCGGACCACAGACGGTCGAAACGGTCAAGCTCCGTGTGTGCGCGTGACTGAAGATACACAGACTCACAGTGCGGCTAAAGGGCACGCACGCGCACACACACACACCTGTACATGATATGATGTGACATGATGTGACGTCAGCTCCTGTCTGAATGTGCTGAGTTTACAGTTCACACTGACTGTCGGTTGTATCTCGTGTTGACCATCTGGGAGGTGAGTGTCTGTGTCCTGAGTTGTGCTTTGAATGTCTCTGTTATTTTAAAGCCTCTGATGTGAGCGCAGACACGCCGTCGCAGGAGCGATGCAGGAAGTGTCATCAGAGTTTCCTGTCGTGAGCAGAAACAGTTGGTGTGAAAAAGGTTTGACGCTGCTCATGAAAACTCTGCCTCATCCTCACCTGCAGAGTCTGGGAGGTGGTCGCCATGGAGCCTGCCTGGCGACAGCAGGGCCGGGGTCGTGGCCGGAGTCAGGAGGGTGAAAGGTCACGAACCCCGCAGAAGGAGAAGGGCAGGCCTGGAGGGGGGGCTTCAGGAGCGTGGGGTGCCGGGCGAGGAGCGAGGGCGAAGGCTGAACCCCAGGATGGTGAGGACAACGATGAACACGAGCTGCACTGAACCAAATCCAGGTGTTAACCTTCCATCTGCCCTCTTCTTTGGCGTGCAGGTGAGTCGGTGCAGTCCAAGTTCGAGGAGATCAGGAAGTCCAACCAGGCTGCTGCTCAGCGATTGGTGGAGAACAAGATCAGCTCCTCTTCCTCTGATGACGATCATGATGATGATGATGCAGCTGTCGACCATCAGGATGGAAAGAGAGGGAAGATCCTGGCAACGACCTTCACCACCTACACCGACCAGACAGGTGAGTCTGCTGTTACCATAGCAACAGCAGGAACTTTGTGTGTGAAACACCAAATGTCATTTTTTACATTTGATTTATCAGTGAGCTGCTTGGACAGAGCCAGGCTAGCTCTTTCCCCCTGCTTCCAGTCTCTATGCTAAGCTAAGCAGCTTCTGCCTGTAGCCTCGTATTAAACAGACAGGAGAGTGGATTCAATCAGCGTGTGATGCTCAGACAGGAAGAGAAGAAGAAGTGATTTCATTCTGTCTGTCTGTCTGTCTGCCTGCCTGCCTGCCTGCCTGTCTGTCTGCCTACAGGTGGTGATGTCACAGGCCTGGTCAGAACTGGTCAGTATGTCAGTGACCTGTTTCAGTCCGGAGCTCTCACCTGTCTGATCTGCATCTCCTCTGTAAAGAGGACGCAGCCGGTGAGACACACGCACACACACGCACACACACACACACACACACACACACACACACACACACACACACATACACATACACACACACACACACTCAGTTTGTAAGCAGGGGATAGTTTCCTGATTGAGTTTTGACTGCATTACCCATGAGTCTCGGCAGTATAGCTTCATTTACAGTCTGTCCCCCCCTTCCAGGTGTGGAGCTGCAGCAGCTGTTTCTCTCTCTTCCACCTGCCCTGTATTCAGAAATGGGCCAAGGACTCGGTCTTCCTCGTCTCCTCTGTCACTGATGAAGACTTCGGTCAGAAGCAGCATCCCTGGCCCTGGTGAGGAGACACACTGTCTGTCCAGGTTTGGGAAAGTCCTGGAAAAAGTCCTGGATTTTCAGACACATGATTGTTGATTTACTGTCTTCAGTTTTGAGTTCACTGATCTGTTTAATGATGGATTCATAGTTTTTGAAACTGTCACTGTCTCGTTCATCTTCAGCTGCTCTGTCCTCCCTTTTCTGTCCACAGTCCAAAGTGTCGAGCAGAGTATCCACCCAGCGCCACGCCCAACAGGTGGGTGCTGCCCTGTGTCCACACTGCACAAGCTGCACACACTCTGCTGCTCACTACACACGCACACGCTGCACATGCTGCACACACTCTGCTGCACACACTCTGCTGCACACACTCTGCTGCACACACTGCGCACAGCGTTAGGAGCTCCACTGATCTGTTTCAGAAGCTCCCATTAAACTGCGCGTGTTGTGTTCAGGTACATGTGTTACTGTGGGAAACTGCAGGATCCTCCAGCTGATCCCTGGTTGGCTCCTCACTCCTGCGGCTCAGTTTGTCAGAAGGAGCTCAAACCCACCTGTGGACACACCTGTCTGCTGCTCTGTCACCCCGGTAACCACACACACACACACACACACAGAGTCATCACAGGACTAATTAGCTTCATTAATCAGTCCAGGTGGTTAAAGCCACTTTAATAGAATATGTTGTTGTCGTAACGTTGTCATGTTAAAATGACTTGCTGTCACGGTAACAGGATGACATACAGACATGTATCATTTATGTGTGTGTGTGTGTGTGTTTTCAGGTCCCTGTCCTCCGTGTCCAAAGATGGTGACAGTTTCCTGTATGTGTGGCAAAGCTAAGCCCCTCCCACGTCGCTGTAGCAACAAGGTACACCTGGTTTAAACTGTGCTCCTGCCTGATGGGAATCGTCCAATCAGAAGCGGTGCTTTACGGCCTGAAATGATCAATCAGAGCTGTGTATGTGTGTCTCGTCTCTCCAGGCCTGGTCGTGTCAGCAGCCGTGCAGCAGGTTGTTACCCTGCAGGCAGCACACCTGTACGCAGCCCTGCCACACAGGTACACTTCGCTAACAATCCCACAATGCAGCACGGCGCGTGTCACAGCTGATGACGTGTCGACTATAACTGGTGTGTGTGTGTGTGTGTGTGTGTCAGAGTGTTCTCCCTGTCCCAGAGTCAGTGTTCAGAAGTGTGTGTGTGGTCGGGAGGAAGCAGAGAGACCCTGTGTCAGCCCCCGCTGGAACTGTCAACAGGTACAGCTACACACACAGACACACACACACCACTGCGATACCACTGCTCTGATGCACTGCTGTGCACTCGTCCTTCCTGTCTGACTTCCTGTCTGTGACTGTGCCCCCCCCCCCCCAGGTCTGTGGCGCTCTGCTCTCCTGTGGGAATCACACCTGTGAGGTTTTGTGTCACGATGGAGTTTGTCCTCCGTGTCCCCGCTCCGTCAGCAGATCCTGTCCCTGCGGCAAGACCAGTGAGGGCACACAGACACAGACACACACAGACACAGACGCACACACACACACAGACACACAGACGCGCACACACAGACGCGCACACACAGACGCACAGACACAGACGCGCACACACAGACGCGCACACACAGACGCACACAGACACGAACACGCACGCAAACACACACACACACGCGCATGCACACACGCAAACACACACGCACGCACACACGCACGCACACACGCACGCACGCACACACGCAAACACACACGCAAACACACACGCACGCACACACGCAAACACACGCAAACACGCGCACACGCAAACACACACACACAAACGCGCACGCACGCGCAAACACACACACACACACGACTGTGGAATATGACTCATCTGTCTCACTGTTGGTATTTTCTAAATGTCACTGTGTGTGTGCGTTTGTGTGTGTGTTTGCAGAGTCGTCTCTGCCGTGCACAGAGGAAGTGTTGCCGTGCGGCGACACATGTGACCGCCGCCTGTCGTGTGGAAAACACACCTGTTCAATGAGGTGTCACCGGGGGAGCTGTGAGACCTGCAGACAGGTCCTGCACACACACACACACACACACACACACACACACACACACACAGTGATACATACTGATACTGAACGTCTGTGTGTGTGTGTGTGTGTGTGTGTGTGTGTGTGTGTGTGTGTGTGTGTGTGTGTGTCAGGAGGTGGAGAAGGAGTGCAGGTGTGGTAAATACAGGAAGCTGATGCCGTGTCATAAAGAGTATCTGTGTGACTCCAAGTGTCCAAAGACCAGGAGCTGTCAGAGGCACCAGTGCAGGAGGAAGGTGAGCCGCCGTCATCATCATCACCTGACTGATCAGTGTGCAGAGTCATGTGACCCAGGAGTTAAAGCTGCAGTGATGTTAGCGTGTTTTAGCCTCTTTAGACTCCTCCGCTTCATGTCGTAGTCTGACTCCTGTGGCTTACTAACATGCTATTGGGTGCTGAAGGGACGGCCCAGGTGTCAGAGTGTGGAGCGACGATGGAGACGGTGATGTTCTGTAAATGTCACAGTGATGTCGTCTCATCTGCGATCTGACAGCTAAAGGTTGACTGTGATGTGTGAGGATTAGAGGACCGTCTGCGTCTGTGTGGTGTATAGGACGGTGTCACGCGTTTTAATGTCACGTGTGAGGTTTCAGCCGTGTCATTTCAACTTAAATATGAAAACTGAACTCCAGGAGGAGGAGAAGAAATGACTCTGGGGTCCTGGTTAAACTCTTCTTTCCCATGATGCCCTGTGTTTCAGTGTTGCCCTGGTAACTGCCCTCCATGTGACCAGAACTGTGGACGAACTCTGGGGTGTCGCAACCACAAGTGTCCTTCAGGCTGTCACCAAGGTAACACACACACTCTCTCTTAGTGTCTGTCACTGTCCATGTAGTCAGAGTGTGTGTGTGTGTCCATGTAGTCAGTGTGTGTGTGTGTCCATGCAGTCAGTGTGTGTGTGTGTCCATGCAGTCAGAGTGTGTGTCTATACAGTCAGAGTGTGTGTCCATACAGTCAGAGTGTGTGTCCATACAGTCAGAGTGTGTGTGTGTGTGTGTCCATGTAGTCAGAACATGTGTCCATGCAGTCAGAGTGTGTGTGTGTGTGTCCATGCAGTCAGAGTGTGTGTCCATGCAGTCAGAGTGTGTGTCCATACAGTCAGAGTGTGTGTGTGTGTGTGTCCATGTAGTCAGAACGTGTGTCCATGTAGTCAGAACGTGTGTCCATGTAGTCAGAACGTGTGTCCATGTAGTCAGAACGTGTGTCCATGCAGTCAGAACGTGTGTCCATGCAGTCAGAGCGTGTGTGTGTCCATGTAGTCAGAGTGTGTGTGTGTGTCCATGCAGTCAGAGTGTGTGTCCATGTAGTCAGAACGTGTGTCCATGCAGTCAGAGCGTGTGTGTGTCCATGCAGTCAGAGTGTGTGTCCATGTAGTTGTACTGTCCCTTTAAGACAGGCGCCCTCTGGTTTGCAAAGCTGAACCAGTTCTCATGTTATCAAATGTAAAAGCCAGTTTGACCCAACACACACACACACACACACACACAGGATGTCACATCACATCTTGTTTTTGGGAGTCACAGCTGGTGGAAGGTCAAAGGTTAAATTCTGACCCATAACGCCTCCTGAAGAGTGTGCGTGCGTGCGCTCTGACATTTGTTCCAGTTGATAGGGCTGAACAACACACACACAGTTGAATGTGTGTGTTTGGGAAAATGTTGACCTCTGCTTCCTGCCAAACATCATTAATCCACTTTTATTAAAGGCGTGTGTGTGTGTGTGCGCGTGCGCAGAATAACAGACAGCTTCCTGCGTCCATTGTTTCCTGATCAGGTGATAAAAGATAATTTATGCGCGCGTCTGCCTCCTGATTGGCTGAATAGATTAAAGTTGATTTATTTGTGCTGCTGCGAGCTGATTGGCTGCTCTGACCTTTCAGGGCGGAACAGTTAGAAGGTCGCGCCGCCGCCAACGCATCCCCACACAGATAAGAGCTGATGCTGAGGAGTGAGTGTGTGTGAGTGTGTTAAAGGCCGCTCACAGAGACTCTATAACGAGCTTCTCCCTGTCCTTCAAAATAAAAGCACACAGCTCATTTAACCTCATCAAACGTTTACACTCCTGATCAAAATTTTAAGACCAGTTGAGAAATTGCAAGAATTTACATTTTGCACTGTTGGATCTTAAGAAGGTTCTAAGTAGTGCTTCAAAATGCAAAAAGAAGAAATGGGAGTGAGACAAGAAAAAATTTTGAGCAAGCAATTTATTGCAAACAACCATTAAACTGAAATAGGCTGTTCATCAGCAGATCAAAAGTTTAAGACCACAGCCTTTAAAAGCCCCCCAAAAAACCCTAAAATAGAAATAAAATTTTCAAAAAAGGACTCAGTAATGAGTAGCTGCGCCATTCTTCGTTCGTTTTGGCATGCCTGATGCTAGTGTTTCCAGGAGGCTAGTGGGAATGTTGCTCCAAGTGGTGAAGATGGTTTCACGGAGGGCATCCACTGTCTGGAACTGGTGTCCATTTTTGTAAGCTTCCCTTGCCATTCAACCCCAAATGTTCTCAATTGGATTTAGATCAGGGGAACACGCAGGATGGGTCAAAAGAGTGATGTTATTTCTCTGGAAGAAGTCCTTTGTCAGGCGGGCATTGTGAACTGCAGCGTTGTCCTGTTGAAAAACCCAGTCATTACCACACAGACGATGGCCTTCAGTCATGAGGGATGCCCCCTGCAACATCTCCACATAGCCAGCTGCCGTTTGACGCCTCTGCACAACCTGAAGCTCCATTGTTCCATTGAAGCAACCCCCAGATCATGATAAGCCCCCTCCACTGTGCCGTGTGAAACATCTCAGGTGGGATCTCCTTGTCATGCCAGTAGCGTTGGAAGCCATCAGGACCGTCAAGGTTACATTTTTTCTCAGAGAATAAAACTTTCTTCCACCTTTCAGTGTCCCATCTTTGGTGCTCTCGTGCAAACTCAAAGCGAAGCTTTTCTATTCTTTTATTGAAGGAGAGCGAGGTCTTTTTGTTCTTAAAAACCCTTCTCTACTTGAATGCAAGTCTCTAATGGTTATGGGACTGCAGTTGGCACCAGTGACAAGCTTAATTTGGGCCGAGGATCGTCCCGTGTCTTGACGGACAGCCATTTGGATCCTCCGGCTCAGGGCCGGTGAAATTTTTTTGGGTCTACCACTTGACTTTTTGTTCCCATAACCCTCAGGATCTTTTAAGAAGTTTAAAATGACAGCAGCAATGGCACGCTGCGAGAGGCCTTGCTGATGCAGCTCAACAATCCGACCACGTTCAAAGAGAGAAAGCTTTTCTGCCTTTGCCATCAGGAGCTCGTGACAGTGTGGATACCACAACCACAGAGACACTGAATCCCACATTTTAATAGAAGAGTTGGGCTTTTAAAGGCTGTGGACTTTTGATCAGCTGATGAACAGACTATTTCAGTTTAATGGTTGTTTGCAATAAATTGCTTGCTCAAAATTTTTTCTTGTCTCACTCCCATTTCTTCTTTTTGCATTTTGAAGCACTACTTAGAACCTTCTTAAGATCCAACAGTGCAAAATGTAAATTCTTGCAATTTTTCAACTGAATGTATATTTTGATCAGAGGTGTACATTCCTGACAGCTAGGTAAACCCATGGTCTCTGCTGCTTAACTTAACTGTTTGCCATGGAATTAAGAAGTAGATCCAACAGATCCAGATCTGAGAGTGACACAGCAGCCATCTTTAAGAACCAGATCCAACATGGAGCCACACACACACCACAGTGTCGTGCTTTCATGTTGAGTTCTACAGAAGCAGTCGTTTGTTGTTTTTGACCTGAAAATATAAAAACCAGGATTTATGATCATAGACCTGATCATGTATTGATTACACATCACACAGCACACTCAACATCACAGACCAATCACAGCGCCCCCTCCCACCTGTGTGATGTCATCAGGGGCCCACCTCTGTGTGTCTCCCCTGTCCCTCAGGTAGCTGTTACCCTGTACGGAGTCGGTGGAGGTCAGATGCTCGTGTGGCTCCCTGATGTTGGTGTTCGACCCCTGCGGGCGAGGCGGGCACAAACCTCACGCTGCAGAGACCTGCAGGTAAACCACGCCGCCACGCCATCACCCTGCCCCGTCTCACCTCCACTAACAGGTGGGGCTGCTGTCTCCTCCCGGTGCCCCTCGTCCTGCCACCACCCAACCAGAGAGAGCCACCGCTGCCACCCTGGGCCCTGACCCCCCTGCAGGCAGCCCTGCCTGCTGCGGCTAACCGACTACAGCCACACCTGTCCTCACAGCCTTGCCGACCTGGGTGCTGGTCAGGGGCCAGCAGGTGGGGTTACATGTTAGCACTGGAGCCACTCTCAGGTCTCAAAGACTTGAAATCGGTGGAAACAGCTAGCCTGATTCTGCAGACACTGACCTCTGCTTCCTGTCTGAGCCTGGGCTCTATGTCTCTGCCATCGCTCACATGATCTGAAGTTTCCTGTGCGTGTGTGTGATGCGTGCAAATGTGTGTGTGTGTGCATGCATGCGTGTGTGTAGGTGCAGCTGGCTGGTCCATGGGAGCAGCCGTCTGAACCAGCGTTTGTGAAGAAAGCTCTGCCCTGCCCGCCGTGTCAAGTACCAATACCAATGTACGTCTCTCACACACACACACACACATTCCAGGGCACTTAATTTTCTGTGCATTGGATCATTAGAGCTGAGATCAAAAACACCCTGCCTGCTGTGTGTGTGTGTGTGTGTGTGTGTGTGTGTGTGCGTGTGCGTGCGCGCCAGCACCCTGAGGCTCTGTGACGCAGTGAACAACCCACACCAGCCGTGTGTGTGTGTGTGTGTGTGTTGATGTTGAGTTGTTTGGGCTACTGCTTCTGGGAGCTGACTGTGTGTGTGTGTGTGTGTGTGTGTGTGTGTGTGTGTGTGTGTGTGAGTGAGAGGTATTTCTGTGTATGTGTGTGTTTGAGGTATTTCTGAGTGTGTGTGTGTTCAGTGGGGGCCTTGCTGTGAAAGGATTTCATGGGTGAACAGGAAGTGGGGGGGGGTGCATAAGTCACTAGGTTTTCCTGTGTGTCTTTCAGGAGCCTGTTTGGGAAGGGCTGCAGGGTGAGAACGTCTCCTCCTTCCTTCCCTCAAAAGGATTCACACTAAATCTCCTTCCCTGACAAATGCTGAAACACTTTGTTCACTTCCTCTGCTCCCAGGTTATCTCTCCTCACCCTCTCCGCTCCCTCACCTCACCCTCTCCCCCCTCCCCATGTTTTTCTTTCCATTTTGTTCTCTCATTTGAGGCGTGCGTCATCAATAGTTCATCCCTCATTCCAGTCCTCCCCTGCCCTCATCTCTCTCTCTCTGTCTCTGCCTGTCTCTCTGTCTCTGCGCCTGTCTCTGTCTCTGCCTGCCTGTCTCTCTCTGCCAGTCTCTTTGTCTGCCTGTCCTCTCTCTCTCTCTCTCTCTCTCTCTCTCTGCCTAATCTCTAAGCTCTCTGTAGTTGTTTTATATTCCACACACTGGTTCTCCTTCAGACAGGTCCAGAAAACACGCCGCTCACGTTAAGTCTTGTCACTCTCTGTGTGTGCGTGTCTGTGTGTGTATCAGGTGAGCCCAGTGCCGTGTCATCGTCGTGGTCGGTTCTCCTGCAAACGACCTTGCGGACAACCTTTGACCTGTGGAAACCACAGCTGCAGCAGGGAGTGTCACCTGGTTACTGATGGCGACAAGGTGATGACATCATTGAGGTGTTAATGCAATTCAGTGTCAGAGCTGGAGTCTGGGTCATTGATTAATGATTGATCTCTTCAGTGTGAGGTGTGTGAGGAGGGCTGCAATGCTCCCGCCCCCGGCTGCCCACACACCTGCCCCGCCCCTGTCACCCGACAACTGCCCCCCTGCAGCCAGATGATCACGCCCAAGCCCGCTACCCTGCAAGATCAGCATGCTCTCGTGGAGTGCACGTCCATTTTCGCGAGGTTTATCCTTGCGCACACACTCTCAATTGAACACACACACACACTCTCAGACAGACACACACACACACACACTCTCAGACAGACACACACACACACACACACACACACACACACTCTCAGACAGACACACACACACACACACTCTCAGACAGACACTCTCAGACACTCATGCACACACACATTCTCAGACACACACACTCTCAGAATGCGCACACCACAGGCTGCTGCGTGTTCTCTTCTAACATGGGAGGCGTCACTGTGTGGTTAATAACAGACATTGTGTGTGTCGTGTGTGTGTGTGTGCGTGTGCTGTCGTGTCCATCATCGTAATGCAGGAAGATGACTTCAGCTGATGAACACCAAGGTGAAGTTGAGCTCCTGCATGAAAACCAGTGTCCTAAGAGGTGAAAACACACACACACACACACACACACACACACAGACCAAACTAACGTCCATCTATGGAGCCCTGGAGTTGGGCCCCATTGCATTATGGGACTTGTTTATCAGACTGTGGAAGTGGAGTCACCCTGTCATATCTGTGTGTGTGTGTGTGTGTGTGTGTGACCATACACAAAGTCACACTCTCCCTTCCTCCCTTCCTTCCTCCCTTCCATCCTTCTTTCCTCCCTTCCTTCCTTACTCTCTTCCATCCTTCTTTCCTCCCTCCCTTCCTCCCTTCCATCCTCTCTTCCATCCTTCTTTCCTTCTCCTTCCTCCTTCCTCCTTCCATCCTTCTTTCCTCCCTTCCTTCCTTCTGTTTTTTCTTTCTTCGTTAGCCATCAATAATGTCATTAGACTGTTTTAACACCATCCATTCATCTCTCTCCAATAATCAATTTAGCTCTGTGGCGCCAGATGAGACACACACACACACACACACACACACAGTGTTTTAATTTCACCTGAGAATGATTTAGCGTTTTCATTCTGTCACTTACTGGCACTGACACACTCACACACACAAACAAAAGCACATTCATCAGAAAAGACACACAGTCAGTATTTTGTTTTAGGACTGTGTGTGTGCGTGTGTGTGCATGTGTGTGTCAGAAGACTATTTCTGTGAGCAGTAACCAGCTTCTCCAACACACTTGCGCACACACACACGAACGGAATAACAAACGTATGCACAGGCTGCAGCACTGGTATGTTTTCACACACACACGCAGAGCTTAGTTGAAGATTTCAGATGTTCACACATTAGACACTTGTTGTGTAAATGCGTCATCGGGACTTACTGCTTTCGTTTGTTGGCCATGCTTCTTTTTATCGAGATGTGTTTTTACACAGAAGAAGCTGTTTCTGCCAGTCAGGTGTGTGTGTGTGTGTGTGTAGCTGGGCTGTGGTCATCGCTGTAAGCAGGTGTGTCACTCAGGAGTGTGTGAGGAGAAATGTCAGCAGAAGGTGGCTCGATGTCCTGCAAGAGAGAATCAAAAAGGTACACACACACACACACATGGCTGCTTCTCTGTGTGTTCACCTCACAGGGACACCTGGGCTGTGATTTCAGTGTTGATACTCAGTGTGTGTGTGTGTGTGTGTGTAGGTTCCGTTAATATAATCATATCATGTATGTTCAATTTGTGACACCTGCAGAGACCAGCAGAAGAAAGTCAGCCAGGTACAAACACATACACACACACACACACCTGTATAGTGTCTGAGTGATGGACTGACCACTCTGTGTGCTATTGTGTGTGTCCAGCTGAAGGAGAGAAAGAGGAGAGCAGCTGAGGAGGAGGAGGAGGAAACTTCCAGGTCAGCTGTTTTGTTCAGACTGAAGCTGCACCATGTTCCACACACGGAGACAAAGATGGCGACAGGATGTCACCTGAAGTGTCCCCACTCTGGCTGCAGTACAGCTCCTAAGCCCCGCCCCCTGGTGTCTGGCTGCAGCACAGTTCATAAGCCCCGCCCCCTGGGTGTCCAGCACCTGGTGACTTCCTGTTTGTTAGAGCAGGAGAGGTGGAGCCTTATGTCAGCCATCTTTGTTTACATTAATTAGTTTTCATGAATGAGTGTTTAAATGAATGAGGGAAACTAATGAGGTTATTAGTCATAATTATCAGTATAGCCTAGGTGACTGTTGATGCTAACAAATCTATTAATGGCTGACTGTGTGTGTGTGTGTGTGTGTGTGTGTGCGTGTATTCGTTCAGGAGGCTGGAGGCGTTCGAGCGTCAACAGCGAGGAAGTCGGAGGATCAAGAAGCGGGGGAGGAGGGAGGAGGTGGATGATGAGGGGGGAAGGGCAGGGAGGTGGAGGAGGTGTGCTGCCTTCGTCCTCGTCCCATTGGTTGGAGCTTTGCTTTCGGCCACGGCCTACTACATCCTGACAGGCGTGATGGTACTGCTGCCTTCGCTGTTTTGTGCTGTCCAGTCGCTGAGCTTGTCAGGATTGTGTAATTAATCAGTTATTAGTCGAATGGAAGCAGAAATGACCCGAGAGCCTTCGAGTTCACATCCTGTCTGTCATCTTCTGTAAAATCTTTTACTTCCTGTTTTCATGAACTGAGCAGCAGAATCCAGAGGTGTGATGTCATCAGAGCCTGACGTAATATCATCAAAACCTGGCGGCGATGTCATCACAGCCTGGCGTGATGTCATCAGAGCTGGAGGCAGCTACTACTGAATGATGGCAGATCTTAATAAAGTTGTTGACAAGCGTGGGGCCTCCTGTGTTGTTCAGCTGAGCTTTCGTTAACACGATGACATCTCAAACACAGTTTGATGGGTTTTTCTGTATTGATTATTGATTCACACTGAGTTTCTTACAGCAACATTACAATACTCAGACACACCGACTCAGCATAAAACTGAAGGTGCAAACAAACATTTACATGTAAACAAACATTTGTTTACACAGCTCATATCTTCTCAGTCTGAGGTTTACAGACAACTGCAGGAGTTAAAATGGTTTAACTCTGATTCTGAGTTATTGATCACTTATTGAGACTCAGGTGACATCATCAATCCCTTGATCAGCTGGGGCTGCTCTTCCACCTATGACTCTGTGACGTCATGCCGGTCAGTTTGTGTTTACTGTCAGTTTGTTTTCAAACAAACTTTACTCTTTATCACGTGACGCTGACGCTCTGCTCACACTGTCCTCCATCACGAAGCACACACACACACACACGTTGTAGTCAAAGTTATGTCGAGTGTGTGTGGACAGTTTAGTTTGTTTGGGGATTTATCACTGAGCACAAGGCTCGTAAATACAGCATGCACCGACGGTTGTGTTTAATCCTTGTTAAAACGCGTCACGTGCAGGCAACCTGAGCTGTGTGTGTGTGTAACATGCTTTACACAGAAGCTTCTCATTCACAGAGAGAGAGAGAGAGGTGGAGCGACACTGCCCATCAAACATTACAAAGAGAGAGAGTGGAGGTGCAGAGTCTGAGGGGGCAGAGCCAGCGTGTCTCGTGCTCAGTTAGTTAGCGAACTGCTCGCGGGCAGCAGGCAGAGGATGGTCTCGCGCTCCAGCGGCGAGCATGGGTCCTGTTGTCCGCGCGGCTGGAGACCTACCCGCGTGTCACCTTCAGCGGAGCGGGAACTGCGGCGGTGAGTCCCTGTCTGTCTCTCTGTCGGCTGTCTCTCTCTCCGCCTGTCTGTCTCTACCTCTCCTCGGTGTCGCTGTCCTTGAATGTTCCGCTCGCTCTCCTTGTCTCCTCGTCTCCTGTCTCCTCCGTCCCTCCGCATGTCCGGGGCTGCTCCACCGAAAACACCTGATCAATAACTCCACCGAGTCCAGCTGCGACGAGTTTCATGATCGATTAGCTGTTTGAAACGTCGCATGTTTGAGATCATTACTAATTAATTTCCGTGTTTCTGCAGTTAATAGTTGTTTTATTGATGATCAATCAGCTGATTGGTTTGTTAGCTCATTATGATCATTAAGCATTCAGTTTATTGTGTTGTTTACTTATAATAGTGACAATCAGTGAATAGAAACACTGAGTGAAAATCAATAAACTTTATTATTGGTGTTAAAACAACTGATTTTTAATAATCAATCACTGATAACTGTTAAAGCTCAGTCTGTCATCTGACTGAAAACACTAGCGTAAAAGTAAAAGGATGTTGAGATGATTTATTTATTTATTTATTTATTTATACGGTATTTTGAAACTACGTGTTTTTTATTTATAGATTATTGATCTAAAATCAATGATTAATTAGCTTCACTCTGGACAGTTAACATCCTGCCAGAGAAAGTGATGATCAGGTGCATCGTTAGGCGTCTAAATGACATCTGATGATTTTTATTTAGCATTTTTATTCAGAGTGTGGAAAAAAAGCGGTTTTATGGATTAACTGATTGATCGGTTAGTGGAATCCATAAACCGATTATTAATGTAATTATGTTCCATTTGATTCACGGCTTCAGTTTCCATTCGTCAGCTCAAACATGACTGACAAATCCTAAAATTCAGTGAGTGGAGTGCGGTTCATGTGCGCAGGCGTTTGCGTGAAGTGATGACAAGACGCGCCGCGAGTTATTATCACTGAAGCTGGCGTGATGATGTCGCCGATTCTCAGGCGAGCTGAAACCTGCCGAAGCTCCTGGTCACGAACCGAGCGACTGCAACTTCAGCAAACATAAAAAACAAATTCCACTTTGCTCCTGGAAACACTTTTTGTCCTCTTCCAGCTCCCGTCCTTTATGTCCTTCAGAATAAAAGCCTTTAAACTTCAACTTCCATAGCAGTTGATCTGCAGAAAATCAGCTTCAAGGTCAGTTAAATTGGATGGAAACGAAGACAAATTGTCCATCAGGGCTGCAGACACCAGCGGCTGACGGTCAGTCAAGCGTGGTCAATGAACTCAGTGGGTGATGTATTGATTACAGAGAGAGAGAGGGAGGTGGAGTGGAGGCAGAGCAGTATTTAGAGCAAGAGTGGCTGCAGGTCATTAACTCAGTGTCGGCTCGTCGTCGCCTGCTTTAAAAAATAACTTCAGGGGTCCAGCAGAGCTCTGAGGGACTAAAACACCGGGTCACCCGCCCTCCCCACCCTGCATTATTAATAACCCACAGGGGGAGGGGCAGAACTCTTCAGGCAGATGGGTTAGCGTGGCGAGCTCTCCGTCAGCCAATACCTGTTAACGTTATGACTCCTCAGAAATCCTACTTCTTGCTGTGACGTCACACACACCCAGGTGGCTTTTTAAGAAGGAGTGACCCTATCAATAGCCCGTTAGTGACCTTAATGTGTTTAATCTGTTGATGTGTCCTGGGCTCAAAACTCGAGAGCCGAGGCCGGGATGGGCAGGGAGTCATGTCCTCATAAGCTGGGATCGACCAATCACCTTCGACTTCTCCTCTACATCCTGGTCCCCACAGTCAGCCTGCTGCTGCTGGTCCTCGCCCTCACAGGTACCCCCCCCACCCCACACACACACGGCGTGAGGTGTGACAGTGGCGGTCTGTGACCTGCAGGGGGGGCGAGGAGCATCGCCTTCAAATAAAGTTCAGTTTGATGGAAAATGAGACGTTTTACACCAAAACTCTGAATAATGTTAGCTCTGTTAACGCCTAGGCTCTGTGCTTCCTTAGCTCTGTTAGCTTGGTTGGCCCTGCTTCTGTTAAAACTATGTAGCTCTGTTAGCTTGGTTAGCGTGTTCCTGCTATGATTCTCTGAACCAATCGTTGCCTTTTCTTTCTTCTTTTTCGTCAGTAATTCAATTCATTATCAGTTACTTTGCCTCCACTTTGTGCTAAACTGAGCTAAGCTAAGCCTAACTTCTAGGTCAGCTTCATTCTTCATGTAGAAAAGGGAGGAAAGGAATGTGAAGGAGAGTAGGAAGGTGGCAAGGATGGAGGAGAGAAGGAAAAGGACAAAAGAAGAAAGCAAGAGGATGGATGGAAAGGAAGAAGGGAGGAAGTAGGGCTGAAGGAAAAGAAGGAGGGAAGGATGGATGGATGGGGGGAGTAAGGAGAAAGGAAGAATAGGAGGATGAAAGGAAGGATGTGAAGGTAGGAAGGATGAGAGCAGGCTGATGGAGGACAGCGTGGGGAGGGAGATGACACATTCACATTCTCTAATTAATTCACAGCCGCGTTAATTACATCATATGAGTGGGTGTGTGACTCTGTGTGTGTGTGTGTGTGTGTGTGTGTGTGTGTGTGTGCGCGCGTGTGTGTGTCATGCCTCCTCTTGTCACCATGACAGCAGGGAGTCCCTCAGCCAATCAGGAGCAGCGTTACAGTCTCAAACACTCAGACTGAAAAAATTTCAAATATTTGAGAAGTAAAACTGAACCTCCTCCTCCTCCTCCTCATCAATCCTCCTCCTCCTCCTCCTCCTCCATCCTCTCTCCATCACTCCTCCTCCTCCATCAATCCTCCTCCTCCTCCTCCATCACTCCCATCCTCCTCCATCAATCCCCCCTCCTCCTCCTATCCCAACCTCCTCCATCACCCTCCATCCTCCTCTGCTTCCTCCACCTTCCCTGCGTCCTCCTCTTCCTCTCATCCCTCCATCCTCCTCTGCTTCCTCCACCTACCCTCCATCCTCCTCCTCCTCCTCCATGCTCTCCTCCTCCTCCATCACCTCCATCCTCCTCCACCTCCTCCACCTCCTCCATCCTCCTCCATCCTCCTCCTCCTCCTCCTCCTCCATCCTCCTCCCTCCTCCTCCTCCTCCTCCTCCTCTTCCTCCTCCTCCTGCCTCCTCCTCCTCTTCCTCCATCATCCCTCCATCCTCCTCTGCTTCCTCCACTGTCCCTCCATCCTCCTCTGCTTCCTCCCACCTTCCCTCCATCCCCCACCCTCCATCCTCCTCCTCCCCCTCCTCCACCTTCACCCACCTCCTCCACCCCTCTTCTCTCTCTCTGTCTGTCACACATCAGACACAATGAGCTTTTCTTCCTCTGCAGCTGTTTTCTGTTGCCTCCTCCTCGACTCATTACACACACACACACACACACACACACACACATGTGTCGGTGTGTGTGTGTATGTTCCTCCCTCATTAAACAGTTGATGGTCTCCTTCTATCTCTTCCCTCCGTCATTCACTTGTCTCTGCTCCATAGCCACGACATCACTCTCTGCTGTGAGAGCAGGCAGGTGTGTGTCCTGAGCAGGCAGCTGGCTTACCAGCATCGGGTAGTCACTTCTGTTTTCTTTGTGTTTTCTGCTCCTACAGCGTGAAGTAAAGGAGCATTTGGCGTGTGACACTTGATGTCATGTGACGTGTGTGGCGTTGCTGTTGAGATGTGAGGTGTGTGTGTGTGTGTGTGTGTGTGTATGTGGTAGAAGTTTATGTAATGGGTGTATTTATAGCGCAGCCTGAACCGACACGTTTGGGTGAACTGACCCTTTAATCTCATTCATTCATTACATCATGAAGTCATTCACCAGGTACACAGTCCCAGAGTGTGACTGATGACATGTAAATAGATCAGTCTGGGTCACCATGGTAACTAGATCACTCTGACACTATTCATGAGATCTCCCTGAACACACACACACACACACACAGAGCCTGTGTTCAGCAGTTGTTGCAGTACACATGCCTTCAGCAGTACGTGCACACACACACACACACACATACACACACACACACTCTCTGACCACGTGGTGTACAAGAACTTTCTGGATACGAAAATGTTTTTTTATTTGTATCTCAAGATTGATATCAAGCAAAGATGTGTGTTTCTGTGTGTGTGTATGTGTTTCTGTGTGTGTGTATGTGTTTATGTGTTTCTGTGTGTGTGTATGTGTTTCTGTGTGTGTGTATGTGTTTCTGTGTGTGTATGTGTTTATGTGTTTCTGTGTGTGTGATGTGTTTCTGTGTGTGTGTATGTGTTTCTGTGTGTGTATGTGTTTTATGTGTGTGTGTATTTGTATGTGTTTCTGTGTGTGTATGTGTTTCTGTGTGTGTATGTGTTTATGTGTGTGTGTATTTGTATGTATTTCTGTGTGTGTGTATGTGTTTATGTGTGTGTGTATTTGTATGTGTTTCTGTGTGTATGTGTTTCTGTGTGTGTATGTGTTTCACCAGTAGTAGTAATGCTGTGTTTCTGTGTGTGTGTATGTGTTTATGTGTTTCTGGCTGTGCGTGTGTTTCTGTGTGTGTATGTGTTTATGTGTGTGTGTATGTGTTTATGTGTGTGTGTGTATTTGTATGTGTTTCTGTGTGTGTATGTGTTTCTGTGTGTGCGTGTGTTTCTGTGTGTGTGTATGTGTTTATGTGTGTGTATGTGTTTCTGTGTGTGTGTATGTGTTTATGTGTGTGTGTATATGTGTTTTGCTGTGTGTGTGTATGTGTTTATGTGTGTGTGTATTTGTATGTGTTTCTGTGTGTGTATGTGTTTCTGTGTGTGTGTATGTGTTTCTGTGTGTGTGTATGTGTTTATGTGTTTCTGTGTATGCGTGTGTTTCTGTGTGTGTATGTGTTTCTGTGTGTGTGTATGTGTTTCTGTGTGTGTGTGCTTCATTGTGTGTGTGTGTTTCAGTGTGTTTCAGTGTGTGTATGTGTATATGTGTTTCTGTGTGTGCGTGTGTTTCTGTGTGTGTGTGTGTTTATGTGTGTGTGTATTTGTATGTGCTTCTGTGTGTGTGTGTGTTCCTGCAGGTATATTCAGCAGTGGCCTCCTGGACTCCAGCCCGCTGCCATCGCCTGAACCCATTGCCGACAGTGACCCTGGTTACCATGACAGCAGCACAAACCCCTCCTCCTTTGAGACGGGGAGTGTCACATCGTCGCTGCGAAACCATAGCGTCGAGGATGTCACATCCGATCGCGACCGCAGCACACCTGCCATCACCACCAGCGCGCCTCCTGACCCCGCCTCCACCTCTCAGGCCACACCCGCACAGCTCACACCCTGGCGCCTCCCTGATTGGCTGAGCTCTGTGGCGTCACTGAGCACCGCCTGGACGAGGCACAGCACACCCGGCGACATGAACTCAGGTATCGCTGGAGGCGGGATAATCCCTGATCCCTCTGGTGTCTCCGTCCTTTTCTGTCAAACACTAAGTCTTATTAGTCTCCATTACTGCAGTGTGTGTGTGTGTGTGTGTGTGTTTCTGTGTGTGTGTGTGTGTGTGTGGTGTGAAGCTGCACAGAGTCTCTGAGCTGAAATTCAGATCTGCATTTTCTCCTCTGACCTGATGGACTGTGTGTGTGTTTCTGTGTGTGTGTGTGTTTGTGTGTGTGTGTGTTTTCTGTGTGTGTGTGTTTCTGTGTGTGTGTGTGTGTGTGTGTTTCTGTGTGTGTATGTTTCTGTGTGTGCGTGTTTCTGTGTGTATGTTTCTGTGTGTGTGTTTCTGTGTGTGTATGTTTCTGTGTGTGTGTTTCTGTGTGTGTGTGTTTCTGTGTGTGTGTGATGATATTTCATTCAATTTCTATTTTAATATTCTCCTCGTCTCTGTGTCTCCGTGCTCCTCCGCTGTCCTTCAGTGTCTCCCTCTGTGGAGGTGAATGCTAATGAGCCTCCGTCCTCCTGATGATGATTGAGGACAGTGGGCAGTCACCAGATTAGCTTGTTAGCTAGTTGGCGGGTTAACTAGCAGCAGCTGAATAAGCGGCCGAGGCTAACAGCTGTACTCAGGAAATGCCATCACCAGTGACCTCATGGTGACAAATGTCCGAGCGCCTTTTGAAATTTTTGTTATATTTATACTTTTTCACTGAATAATGCATGAAACAAAATGAATGAATCTGTACATCGATCAATAACATCCAGTCATTCAGCTCAGATCCATCGAACTTCGCTCCGCGTTGTCCTGTCTGTCTGCAGAAGCTGTCGCTGATCCTCGAGCCTCAGTGTCACATGTTGCCTACAACCAAACATGACTGTCCTCTCCATTGCGTAGTGAAGGCTCTGAGGCCGACATGTTGCTAAGGTAACTGCATCCTCAGACCCCTGCTGCTTCAAGCTCACAGTCTGAGTCAGCAGGACTGCTAGCACACTGGCTAACCCTGCGCTACCATGTGAAGCTAGCAGCTAACAGCTGGCCGACTAACTGGCTAACTGGCCAGAGACCAACTTCCTGCTGCGGTCACATGGTCGTTCACGCTGATCTGATGACCCGTCTCGCCGTGCAGGTTCTTCAGCTACCTCAGCAGACTGTCCTGCTACCGGAGCACATCATGCTGTTTGGCTGCTCACTGTAGGCGCTGCCGGAGTGCGTCTGCCGACAGCAGCAGCAGAATGCCTGGCACACAGCTTCCTGCCTCACACACTGTCACACACGTGTTGTGTGTTGGAATGGACCCTAGGATGCACACACACACACAAATACACAAACATGCAAACACACAAATATGAAATGTGTGTCCAGATGTTGTCCAATAATTGAGAGAGCTCAGCTGTTCAGACTGTAAGTGGGACACAGAGTGTGTGTGTGTGTGTTTAAACTCTCATGGCCAAGAATAACACTCTCACTCTGAAGTCAAGACACCGCAACACACACACACACACACACACACACACACACACACACATTTGTTCAGTCGCTTCAACCCTGCCTGACCTCTGACAGGAGGATTCTGGGTATCTGTGTGTTACTGGAAACGTCTTTCCTGACAAGTGCACGTGTGTTTCTGTGTGTGTGTGTGTGTTTCTGTGTGTGTGTGTATCTGTGTGTTTCTGTGTGTGTGTGTTTCTGTGTATGTGTGTTTCTGTGTATCTGTGTGTTTCTGTGTTTCTGTGTATGTGTGTGTCTGTGTATGTGTGTGTTTCTGTGTGTGTGTGTATCTGTGTGTTTCTGTGTGTGTGTGTGTGTGTTTCTGTGTGTGTGTGTGTGTTCTGTGTGTGTGTATCTGTGTGTTTTGTCTGTGTGTGTGTGTTTATCTGTGTGTTTCTGTGTGTGTGTGTTTCTGTGTGTGTGTTTCTGTGTATCATGTGTTTCTGTGTTTCTGTGTATGTGTGTGTTTCTGTGTGTGTGTGTGTTCTGTGTGTGTGTGCATCTGTGTGTTTCTGTGTGTGTGTATCTGTGTGTTTCTGTGTGTGTGTGTCTGTGTGTGTGCAGACAGGTTGTGCTGCCCTGTGCGTCATTCTGTGAGGCGGCGAGGGAAGGCTGCGAGCCCGTCCTGCAGATGTTCAACGCCTCCTGGCCCGACTTCCTGCGCTGCTCGCAGTTCAGCAACGTCACCTCTGCTTTGTCTCCATCATCATCTCCCTTAACAGCAGCCCAGGCCCTGGGCCTTCTGCCTACTACACACGAGACAGATCAAGAAACCTGTGAGTAAGCCACACACACACCACATTTAAGCCTCTAATCTGAATCAGGCGGTTTGATGGCGTCACAGCTCCCTCTCTCATTGGTTGGCAGCTGTTATTGTGGTAAGGAAGGACCACTTCCTGTGATACTGCTTGAGGGATTTCGTCCCTCAGAAACTGGTGTGTAATAGGTACCGCGACTGTGACTGGGCGATAAGACACACTGTGGTAACAACACACACACCCCTACCTACTGCCACACACACACACACCCACACACACAGTATAGTGGAGAAACTGTATAAATAGCAGAGGGAGTTTTGGGCTTGTTGTCGTGGTGATGTGTTTGCAGGTGATTGATTGGACGACAGCCCCAGAACTGTTTGTGTATGTGTGACACAAAGGCGTCGTCATGGCAATGTAAGGAGACTATAGGCTGAATGTAAAAAAGAGGAGTTTTGTCTCTGTGGGTTTATGTCTCTCGCCTCCAGTCTGACCTCTCTTTCACGACAACAGGATGTTTTGCTGTAGAAGTAGATCAACAAGTTCAAACAAACAACAAACGACGAAAGAGAAACACAAAAGGAGCATGTCAAAACAAGAGAAGAAGCGAAAAAGAAAATGGAAACGAAATACGATTAAAGATGAAACGAGATGAAACAGACTCAGCATCGACCTGAGATACAGCTTTCAATTAAACAGGAAGTGTGACGGAAAAGACATGAAGAAGAACAAATCAGCACTGTCTCTGTCTGTCTCTCTCTGTCTGTGTCTGTCTCTTTCTCTGTCTCTCTCTCTCTTGTGTCTGTCTCTCTGTCTGCTCTCTGCCTCTCTCTCCAATCTCTCTGTCTGTCTCTCTCTATCTGTCTGTCTGTCTCTGTCTCTCTCCTCTCTCTCCAGTGTTATTGCAGATGGACAGTTTCGGTGTAACACTGGTCGGTGTCTCTCGCCCGCCCTGGTGTGTGATGGTTATGACGACTGTGGAGATCTGAGCGATGAACTCAACTGTGGTGAGAACTGCCTTTGCAGCTCACACACACATACACACACACACACACAGAGTAACAGTGCAGTGTGTGTTGTTATCTGTCAGCTGTTCTGGTGTTGACCTTTTGTTGTTGTACTTTGTGAAGTGGTTACTGTTGTGACTCCTGCACATTGATGATGTTTTTGAGTGTGTTTACATTTATTTGTTGTTATTTATTCATTATCGTACTAACAATCCCACAATGCATTGTGTTTTTCCGATCATGTCAGTGTGTGATCTGGCCCGTGAGCATCGTTGTGGTGATGGTCGCTGTGTGTCCAGAGACTGGCTGTGCGACGGAGACCACGACTGTCTGGACAAGAGCGACGAGCTCAACTGCTGTGAGTCACAACCTGATATCACATGAGTCTGTGCTGAGTCTGATGGGTCTGTGCTGAGTCTGATGAGTCTGTGCTGAGTCTGATGAGTCTGTGCTGAGTCTGATGAGTCTGTGCTGAGTCTGATGAGTCTGTGCTGAGTCTGATGAGTCTGTGCTGAGTTTGTGATGAGTCTGATGAGTCTGTGCTGAGTCTGATGAGTGATGAGTCTGTGCTGAGTCTGACAAGTCTGCTGAGTCTGTGCTGAGTTTTTGATGAGTCTGAGTCTGTGCTGAGTTTGTGCTGAGTCTGATGAGTCTGTGATGAGTCTGATGAGTTTGTGCTGAGTCTGATGAGTCTGTGATGAGTCTGATGAGTCTGTGCTGAGTCTGTGCTGAGTTTGTGCACAGGTCTGATGGAGTCTGATGGAGTCTGTGATGAGTCTGAGTGAGGCCTGTGCTGAGTCTGTGCTGAGTCTGATGAGTCTGTGCAGTCTGTGCTGAGTCTGTGCTGAGTCTGATAGTCTGTGCTGGAGTCTGTGATATGAACTCATGAATCGGGAGTAACATCAGTTGTGTTTAGGTGACAGCCGATGCCCAGGAGCCTCGTCTGACTCGAATTTGCTCCTCATGACAGAGAGTCAGCGCACTGAAACCACCTGCTGTCTCCATGACGACGAAAACATTGACTGTTACAGCATGTTGTTGCCATACTGTGTTATAATATACTTGTGTGTGTGGCTATTGTCTGTGCCTTCTTGGGGTCAGGGTCTGCTGGAGTGCAGGGCGGTCCAGGTACATCGGTCGGCCTTTGATGTGACGGGAGAGGACGACTGTAAGGACTGGCAGCGACGAGGCACTGCAGCAAAAGAGCAGGGAGTGAGACACCTGTCTGTCTGCCTGTCTCTGTCTGTCTGTCTGTCTGTCTGCCTGTCTCACATCTCTTGTGTGTGTGTTCCAGCTCAGGGTGTGTGTGTTCCTGGTCAGCCCAGCTGTATCTCCACTTCTTGTCCGTCAGCGTGTGGGGGGGGCAGCGCCGCCTGTGACCCCCGAAACAACAACAACAACTGCAGTGAGTCCTCGTCATTGTTGTTGTTGTCTAAAGAAACCCGTTGTTGATGTTTACTGTTGCAGTTTTTAATGAATCAGTTCTGTGTGTCGTCCCCCCTGCTCTCTCCCCTGCTGTGTGGTGTCCCCCCCGCTGTGGGTGTCCCTCTGCTGTCCCCCCTGTGTGGTGTCCCCCCTTTGTGTGGTCCCCCCTACTGTGTGTCCACCCCCCCCCGTGTGGTGTCCCCCCTGCTGGTCTCCCACCTCCCTGCGGCCCAGCTCGCTGTGAGCCCATCAGCCTGGAGCTGTGCATGAACCTGCCCTACAACCTGACAAGCTACCCCAACTACCTGGGCCACCTGTCCCAGAGGGAGAGCTCCGTGTCCTGGGAGTCCTCCCTGTTCCCGGCCCTGGTCCAGACCGGCTGCTACCAGTACCTCATGTTCTACGCCTGCACCCTGCTGGTACCCAAGTGTGACCCGCTCACGCTGCAGAGGGTCCCACCCTGCAGGTAGGCGGCCACTGGGCCACTCTGCTCGTTGGTTAATTAGTCCGTCAGGATTATTTAAAGTCGTGTCTCCGTCCTGCAGGTCATTGTGTCGTAATGCGAAGGGGAAGTGTGAGTCGGTGCTCGGCATTGTGGGATTGCAGTGGCCTGAGGACTCTGACTGTAGCCAGTTTCCAGAGGAGGGAGGGAACATGACGTGTCTCCTGCCGGAGGCCGGGGTTGACGGTTCGTTCCATTGACGCTCCCACAAACATAGAAAATAGTTGGTTTGTTGTTTTCCGTTTGTTGTTTTCTTTTAATCTTTTATTGTTGTTTGTTTGGCGTTGCCATGGCAACAGAGTGTTCTCCCAGCCACTTCAAGTGTCGGTCAGGTCGGTGCGTCCTGGCAACCAAACGCTGTGATGGACATCTGGACTGTGACGACCACAGTGATGAGGACAACTGTGGTGAGACACATCCTGACAGTCTGTGTCTGTGCTGTGTCTGTGCTGTCTGTGTCTGTGCTGTCTGTGCTGTCTGTGTCTGTGCTGTCTGTGTCTGTGTCGGTGTCGGTGTCTGTGCTGTCAGTGATGCCCCTCTCTGTGTGTGGCAGGCTGTTCTGAGCGTGCTCTGTGGGAGTGTCCCGGCAGTAAGGTGTGTATTAAGGCCAGTATGATCTGTGATGGGTTCCCTGACTGCCCCCTGCTGGTGGATGAGGCCAACTGCTGTGAGTCAGTGAGGCTGGTCTGAAGCCTTCGTATTGTTATCATTACAACAGCCAGCTGATGTCACCCTGTCTGATAACAAGCCCTCTGATTGTTATTGATGGTGTTGATTGATCCTCAGCTGTGTGCAGAGACAACGAGCTCTCCTGCAACAACCACCAGTGTGTCCATCGGACTCTGTGGTGTGACGGCAAGAAACACTGTGCAGACAGCTCTGATGAGTGGAACTGTGGTATGACACGGGCACGCATGCACACACACACACACACACACACACACACACACTGTGTATTGATCGGCTCTCTCTCTCTCCAGTGTCTCTCTCCGATCGATCGGGGTCTGTATTGACGGTGTTCAGGACGGCGGCAGAGTATCAGGTCTGTGCTGACGAGTGGAACCACGACCTGAGCAAACTGACCTGCAGCCAGCTGGGACTAGGGTAAGGTTAGTAACACACACACACACACACATACACACACACCTCCTCTGTCAGTATGACAGATCAACTACAACATGATGCTTTCCTGCAGAGTTCCCTCCTCCGTTTCCATGGTAGCTGACCGGCCCGGGACCCCGGGCCGTCGCCGCTGGTTACACGTCCATCCTGAGTGGAACCAGAGGAACGGATCTGCTCTGCAGGCCCGACTGGAGAAGAGAAGGTAACAGAACAATGTGAGGACCGAGACTGACTCTGGAGAACCAGCTGGTCTCAGACCCTCAAAGATACCTGCTGTAATCTGATTACTGTTGTCTCTCTGCCTCTCTGTCTGCCTGTCTGTCTGTCTGCCTACCTGTCTGTCTGTCTGCCTGTCTGTCTGCAGTCATGCGTGTCACTCCAGGAGGAGGGTCTCAGTTCTTTGCAGCAGAGAAGGTAAAAACTTTCTTCTTTGCATCAAAACATGTTGAACACGTCTGAACATGTGGAACCACAGACTGTAAGCGCAGACACTGGTTACCATGGTAACGACTCCCTCGCCTGGTAAGAGGTGAGAGGCCAGGCGGTGGAGTCCTGCTGCTCCGGTTTCAGAGCAGCAGTTCATCAATAAGTCGATCGATGTGTGAAAGTTGAGGAAACCAATTCCCAGAGACAAATCCAAACAGACAGTGGCAGGAGGCGGAGCCAGCGCTGATGATCAGACTCATGATCAGTGTCTAACTGCCCACTGACAGAGTGTGTGTGTCTGTCAGAGTGTGGCCTGCGTCCGGCGGTGAGCACCCACCCGCACAGGAAGAAGAGGATTCTGGGAGGGCGAGTGTCGCGGCGGGGGGCGTGGCCGTGGCAGTGCTCGCTGCAGAGCGGTCAGAGCGGTCACGTGTGCGGCTGCGTCCTCATTGGCCGGCGATGGGCTCTGACGGTGGCACACTGCTTTGAGGGGTAAGCGGATGTGTGTGTGTGTGTGTGTGGCAGGGTTAACGACCTAAACATGTTGAATTACACTGTGTGTGTGTGTGTGTGACAGGAGGGAGAGTGCGGAGCTGTGGAAGGTGGTGCTCGGTCTCAATAACCTCGACCATCCAGGTGTTCACAGTCAGAGCCGCGGCGTGCGCTCCATCATCGTGCACCCGCGCTACAACCGGGCGGTGGTGGACTACGACATCAGCGTGGTGCAGCTGGACTCGGAGGTCAGAGGCGGACAGCAGCAGTATTGATCGATCGGCAGTATTGATCGATGGTATTGATGAGTGTCGTTTTCAGGTGGAGGAGACAGAGTTTGTCAGACCCGTCTGTCTGCCAGCGCTCGGCCAGCTCCCTTCACCCGACTCCTACTGTTACATCACAGGCTGGGGTCACATGGGCAACAGGAGTGAGTGCACGCACACACACAGTTAGCTCCTGTTAGCAACTCCTGTTAGCTCCTGTTAGCAGCTCCTGTTAGCAGCTCCTGTTAGCAGCTCCTGTTAGCTCCCATTAGACGCACAATGTTTTATAGTTTTTGAAAGTCCGACTCTTCAAACGTTCAAGACTTTTTTCAATCAAAGTGTTGAACCAAAGACATGTAGAACATAGTGTGTGTGTGTGTGTGTGTGTGCGCGCGCGTGCAGTGCCCTTCAAGCTGCAGGAGGGGGAGGTTCGGATCATCTCGCTGTCACAGTGTCAGTCGTACTTCGACATGAAGACCATCACTCCCAGAATGCTTTGCGCCGGCTATGATGCAGGGACCGTGGACTCCTGCATGGTAACGTCAGCTCAGCATCATGGACCAGCTGCTGCCGTGTCCATTGCTGATTCAATGATTCAGAGACCAGATGATGTCTGTTTTAAGCTGAGAACATACAGGCCAGCACAGGCGTCATTACGGTTTGTGTGTGTGTGTGTGTGTGTGCGCACGTTTAGGGCGACAGCGGCGGCCCGTTGGTGTGTGAGGAGGACGGCGGCCGCTGGACGTTGTTCGGCCTGACGTCGTGGGGCAGCGTGTGCTTCAGCAAAGTGCTCGGACCTGGAGTTTACAGCAACGTGACGCATTTCACCCCCTGGATCCAACAACAGATCTACATCCACACGTACCTGACCGACTGACACACACACGCACACACACACACTTCCTGCTCCAGCTCGCTGCTTCCTGTCTTCAGCATTCCAGGAGGAAGTGATGTCATCGTCAGTCTCACACACCTTCAGTTCTCTTCCTGTGCCTATATCTATACTGATAGCCTTCAGATGCTAACTGCTGTATGAGCAGTAGTATGAACTAGTATTACAGATGCTAACTAGTTAGCGAGTAGAGCTGTTGTAGACCTCACACTCATACGATTAGCGTAAACGTCAGATTATCATGTTTATTGATCTGCAGCGCCGTTTGTTGCACGAAGCCCAGAGAGTTTGCATCAAATGAACAAACATAAAGTTAAACTGCTGATGAACATGAATGTTTACAGCTGAATGCTAACGTGTCAGAGGAAGCTCCAGTTTAGACAAAAACTAATTCACTGAGTTGTTTCTGGATCCAGACGTCAAGTTTATCAAATTTCTGAACATGGAAAAACATTTAGTTATTCAAACTATGAAATAATTCACACATCATTAGTGGAACAAAGCAAAACACCTCGGTGTGTGTGAAGTCAGTGTTCAGCTGCAGCTTCAGCGCCGGGTCCTGATGTGAACTTTACCTCTGGCAGCAGAAACTGAAACTGATCCTCAGCTCATCACGTGACATCAAACACGCCTTGTTGTTGATTTGTTGTGTGTGTGTGTGTGTGTATGTGTGTGTGTGTGTGGTTCCAACACACACACACTCGATTCCCAAACACGCATCTGATCTTTAATCATCATGAAAGTACCATCGTCACAACGTTCAGGCTCTCAGCTCTGGACTCCTAAAAGCTGCTAGCTGAAACAAACCAGTTGAGGACTCAACTTCCCACAATGCTTCATTCTATAGTGCCTGTACTTAACTTAGCAGTAAACAACCTGTTACCTGTAAAATGTACTGTACGTGTGTGTGAGACGGAGTGACAGGATTTCTTTGCTTCTGAACACACTGGCAACTTATTGGGGCAACTCTGATGGACAACATTTACCTCTGGGCTTCGATCACGTCAATGTTTGAGTCACATCTCAATCCAAGGTGAAACAGCAAAGACAGAAACTCGTCAGCGTTTCTATAGCGATCAATGAAAACATAAGGTCACTGCTCAGAGGTCCAGTACTTGCACATTAACTGTAGCTTAATGCTAATACAGTTAGCTGATCTTCATGATGTTAGCAAATGCTAACAGTGCAGGTGTGCAGGTTTGTTTTAGCTGCAATGATAATGCTAACGTTAGCTAGCACAGTCACTAACACAGATACTGAACTGCCACATTAGCGCCAGCTAGAACTTGAAGCACAAATGTAGCATATTAGGACAATTAGTTCATGAGTTTGTGTTGGCACATGTTAGCAATAAAGCTATATTAGCTTTGCCATGTCTGCAGGTTTTAATCCAGTCATTTGAACAGTAGCACTTTAGCTAGCTGAACACACACAGCTAAAGTTAATTAGCACGCTCAGCTAACACAGAAACGAGTCTGTCAAATTAGTGACAATGCATATACGGCATACAAGCTAAATGCTAATGTTTTGATGAGCTAATGTTTTGATGAGGTCTCGTCTGCAGAGCTCGTCAGGTTCTTTATGAGTGAAACCTCAGATCAGTTTGACGAGTCGGACTGTTGGAGTCGAGCGAGCGAACACGGCCGGTTTTAAACGCAGAGCTACAGTAAAATGTTTTACTCATCAAAGAACATTAATGAATTCATCTCCAACCCAGAGTTGCCCCACAAATTGCCCAACAAATTGCCCAGTGCGCCCCTCATGCTAATGTCTAACTGACATCCAGAACATTCCAAGTGGTTGTTGTTGTTGTTGTTTTGTGTGTTTGGTTTTTTAAAAGTATTTTTCTACAGCTTTTTGTATGTCACGCTAATTACACAGGGCTGCTGGCGCGCGCGTGTGTGAACACGCAGTCATGAAACATATATTCATACACACGTTTGTATGTGAATGTGTTTCTGATGTCATTTCCTGATTTAGCTGTTACGACTTTATCATGATGATGATGAGGATGAAGATGATGATGATGAAGATGATGATATAGATAGTGATGATGATGGTGGTGATGAAGATGATGGTGATGAAGACTGCTGTTGTTTAGTTCTGTGGACCTGATGCTCTATGATCAGACTGTAGCCTGTAATGTTTTTGTGTAAACGTGAATATTTGGTTTGTATCACCTTGTATCCACCAATAAAACTGTACACACACTCTGTTTTGTGTGTGTGTTTGCGTGTGTGTGTGACTCACAGCCTGTATGCAGCAACGTCACTCTACATTCAGGCTGTTTCCACTTCCTCTGCTCCAGAAATACAGATGAATGACGAAGGTTTTTATTTTTATTCAAAGCCAGTCTGAACTGGCATCAAACTCCTCGTTAACTCCTCGTTAACTCTACATGTCGTCGGTCCAGGATTGAAGATGCTCTGATGAAGTAAGAAGACTCTTCAAAACCCCGCTGTCGTTTGTAATAACACAAATGTTGTGTATTAACAGCATGTGAAATCAATAAAGGTGGTCTGTAAGGACTGACGGTTGAATACCTCTGATCCCGGACTCGCTGTGACACTGGGAGCAAACACACCTGATGTATGTAACGTGTCGTTCAGCAACATGAGAACAGTGAAGCTCTGAAGCACAACGTGCTACGTGGATCCCCTCAAACAGCTGCTCGCTGTAGCTTCTGCCAATCAGGAGGAGCCACAGTGTGTGCCAGGGACTACTTTCAGCGGCGGATGAATCCACATGATGTCAGTGTGTCCACAAGAGGCTCTATTCGCTTGGAGCTGTCAATCATCTGAGCAGCTGTGTGAGGTGTGTTAATCAGGTGTTTGAACAATGCTGTCAGTGCTTCACACGTGCGCACACACAGACACACACACCTGCTATTATCTAAAGATAATGAGACGTGTTAGTGTCTGCAGGCAGCCATCAGTCTGTGTGTGTGTGTGTGTGTGATAGCCTGGTATTAATGCAGTCGACCTGTGTTTCCATAATGTCAGGCTTTACTGTGTGTGTGTGTGTGTGTGTGTGTGTGAGGTCGTCTGTGACGACTGTCATTTAGCAAAGCAACAAACACAACAGAGTAAAAAGCCAACTGTTATTAACACACACACACACACACACACACACATGTGTGACCTGTTGCTGGTCTGTGACTCAGTCGTCAGTCGTCTTCTCCTCTTTGTTGCAGTCACACGGCTCTTTACCAAGGTAAGAGTGTGTTTGTGATATAAAGACTTTGATAAGTAATTAATCACAATAAACCTCTGTGTGTGTGTGTGTGTGTGTGTGTATATTCAGAGATTTATTGCTGTGTTATAATGTTTATTAACTCCATGTGTTGATTAATGAGTGTGGTGAAGCCACTCTCATTAAAAATCCAAAATGTTAGTTTTTATTGAAAACACGGGGCATCAATACTGAACCAATACTGAACCAATACTGTGATCTGCCATCTGCAGCAGTGACACCAGAGACACAGTCTGATAATATTGATAAGTGTAATTAATCACAGCAGCTCTGACTCTGTTAAAGAGTCATTTGGTTCACTATAATTAAATCCAGTAAATGAGTTCATCACTGGCTCTGTGGGTGGTGACTGATTGGCTGATTGATTGGATGATTGGCTGATTTACTGACTGATTGGCTGATTGATTGGCTGATTGATTGGTTTGACTCTGCTGCTCTGTGGGGACATGCTGCATCCAGTCTCAGTAATCTGTCTCACAATAATTTGATTACTTTGTTCAGTAAGGAGTAATGTTACTGGCTTAAAGGTTTGAGTACGGTCCTCTGATGTTTTACTGCTAACGTTAGCCACCAGTAGGGCTGTGGTGCAGCAGGCTAAGCTAGCTGTTAGCAAAGCAATAATGAAACCTGGTTGTTCTAATGTGACTAATTAGTGATGTCATTAATTAGTCAGTGACCTCAGGCGTAATGATCACATGTGTTTGTGTCTCTGTCTCAGATGATGGACGAAGAATCCACCAAACGCTACTGTCGGCCGCGTGACGACGGACAGAGACAGGCAGAGGTGTGTGTGTATGAACCTGTGTGTGTGTGTGTGTGTGTGTTTGAACCTGTGTGTGTGTGTGTGTGTGTGTGTTTGAACCTGTGTATGTGTGTGTGTGTATGAACCTGTGTGTGTGTGCGTGTATGAACCTGTGTGTGTGTGTGTGAATCTGTGTGTGTGCGAATCCCTGCTGTAAAGGATCTGGACAAACTGTCGATGTATGGACGACCTGATGATTGATCAGATGATCGATCAGTCACTGCTGCTGTAGTAAATCATGAACAGTGTGTCCTGTGGGTGGTGCTGCAGCAGAGTTCAGGGGGTATTTAAGCTCAAGTTACCACACAACATTTTCCATGGTGTGTGAGTGTGTGTGTGTGTGTGTGTGTGTGTGTGTGTGTGCGTGTGTGTGTGTCAAAGAGATGTGAGTGTATCTGCTGGTTTAATGATTACTGTGATGAAACAATAAATCCTGTTTATTAAATGACAGAGAAGGATGATGGATGGGAAACAGGAAGAACAAGAGGAGAAGTGTGGGAACAAGTGGAGGAATGTGCAAACAGAGTGTGTGTGTGTGCGTGTGTGCGTGTTTATGAGTCGGTCCAAACGTTAGAGTATAAATCACAGGTGTGCTCTGACACACGATCAGCAGCCACACACTCACTGTTCAAATCACAGGTCGAACAAATGTTCAAAGCTGACATCGGTCCTCACAAAGGTAGCAACACACACAGACACACACACATACACACACACACACACAGACACTCAGCTCAGCTCAGACAGGTTTTGTTCTGTTGTGGTGGACAAAGTGCAAATCCTTATTCTCTCTCTCTCTCTCTCTCTCTCTCTCTCTCTCTCTCTCTCCCCTACACACTGTGTTCCCTTTTATAATAACTAATTTAAACACACACACACACACACACACACACACACACACACACACACCTGCTGAAGCGAGGGAGTAAAGTTCAGGTCAGTCAGGAGGAGAGAGAGATCACTGTCCTGCCTCGGAGCAAGACGGATGAACTGGACAACACTGCCGAGGTGAGTGGTCAACAGCGCGCACACACACACACAGGGGTTGAATTCAGATAACCCTGAACTCTGAAACTATGAGTGTGTGTGTGTGTGTGTCTTTAGCATCCATCATGCCCAGACTCAACAGTCCGTGTTCAGACCCGTTCTACTGAGACGCTCTGAACAGTCCCTCCTGCTCAGTCAGTGGGGTGGTACAGTCAGAAGTGCAGGATGTTGTTTCCATGGAGATGCTTTCTCTATCTGTGTTTACGTTTTCGTATTTAGCACCATGAACAGTGAGCTGTTAGCTTCTGTTAGCTCCTATTTGCAGCTACCTGTCAGCTCCTGTTAGCTCCTGTTAGCAGCTCCTGTTAGCAGCTAGCTGTCAGCTTCTGTTAGCACCTGTTAGCAGCTCCTGTTAGCCCCTGTTAGCTCCCTGTTAGCTAGCTGTCAGCTCCTGTTAGGCGCCTGTTAGCTCCCCTCCAAACTCCTGTTAGCAGCCCCCAGCTGTGTCAAAGCTCCTGTTAGCGCTCCTTTTAGTTCCTGTTAGCAGCTAGCTGTCAGCTCCTGTGTTAGCTCCTGTTAGCAGCTAGCTGTCGCTCTGTGGCAACTCCTGTTACTTAGCCTCCTTTTAGTTCCTGTCAGCAGCTGCTGTCAGCTCCTGTTAGCTCCTGTTAGCAGCTGCTGTCAGCAGCTCCTGTCAGCTCCTGTTAGCAGCTCCTTTTAGTTCCTGTTAGCAGCTAGCTGTCAGCTCCTGTTAGCTCCTGTTGGCAGCTAGCTGTATCAGCTCCTGTTAGCTCCTCTTAGCAGCTAGCTGTCAGCTCCTGTCAGCTCCTGTTAGCTCCTGTTAGCAGCTCCTGTTAGCTCCTCTTAGCAGCTAGCTGTCACTCCTATTAGCTCCTGTTAGCAGCTAGCTGTCAGCTCCTGTTAGCAGCTCCTGTTAGTTCCTGTTAGCAGCTAGCTGTCAGCTCCTGTTAGCTCCTGTTAGCAGCTCCTGTTAGACACAGAAAGAGCTGCCCAACATCCAGAGACTGTCAACAGGCAGGATCCACCTGAGCAACAGTGATGCTGTTGACAAACTGTTGTTGTTGCTAAGTTTGTCTCGAAACATGAGCATATTAACATATATATGTATAAATATATATAACCATATATACCTGTGTGCGTTCAGATGAAGATGGCAGCGTCCGACTCATCCTCCTGCTGTTCTTCTTGTACCAGCCTAAGGGACAGGTGTCCTCGACCACAGGGACTCATCAACCTGCTCGTCACCAAAGGTAACAAACGCTCTGCTCATCAGGAAGTGGATTAACTGACGGCTGAACTCTCCTGAAACCTGAAGGTGGCGCTGTAGCAAAGCTCCTGCTGCTGAATCTGCAGGTTCTTCCTCTGGAGAACAGGATCCACTGACACTGTGTCTTCAAACATGTCCACGAGATTTAGAGAAATCACAGGTGTGTGTGTGTGTGTGTGTGTGTGCAGCGTGTCTCTTCACTCTGCTGTTCGGAGTCATCTGGTCCATCACAGGAAGTGAGTGTCTGCCTGGGGGGAACCTGTTCGGCATTGTCATCCTCTTCATCTGCTCCGTGCTGGGAGGAAAACTGGTGGGAATGGTCCAGCTGCCCTCGCTGCCCCCGTTCCCCCCACTGCTGGGTACGAGCATCTGAACCCGGTCTGATCAGATCAGAGTCAGTTTCGGTTTCCTGTCTCTCCTGGACATGGTTTTACGTCCTGTTAGTCTGACTGTGTGACTCCGCTGCAGGGATGCTGCTGGCAGGTCTGCTGCTGCGTAACGTCCCCTACATCACTGACGCCGTCTTCATCGACACCCACTGGTCTGCAGCTCTGAGGAACATCGCCCTGTCAATCATCCTGACCCGAGCTGGGCTGGGCCTTGACCCGTCAGTAAGGGAGCACACACACACTCACACTCACACTCACACACTCACAAATATATTGCATATGCTTCATGACTGAGTGTGTGTGTGTGTGTGTGTGTGTGTGTGCAGGCATTGAGGCGTCTGAAGACGGTGTGTGTGCGTCTTGCGATTGGTCCGTGTGTGGTGGAGGCCTGCATTGTTGCCGTGGTTTCTCACTTCCTGATTGGTCTGCCGTGGGTCTGGGGCTTCATACTGGGGTAACACACACACACACACACACACGCACATAATGTTATCATCTGATTGTAATGTTATACCACTGTGTGTGTGTGTGTGTGTGTGTGTGTGTGTGTATGTAGTTTCGTCCTGGCTGCAGTGTCTCCGGCCGTCGTGGTTCCTTCCATGTTGCTCCTGCAGAGAGAAGGTTACGGGGTGGAGAAGGTAAACCAATCAGCATGAGTCTGATCTCAGGTGATTCAGCAGTCTGCCACCAGAGGGAGCAGGTGGACTAAGATTATCCTGAAAACCCTCTGGAACCACCTGCAGATCCACAGGACCTGCTCACTGAACACAGCAAACAAAGAATTTTAAAATTTATACAGTTAGAACCCCCTTTACAATAACAAGAACCTCAAAAAAGACCACTACACAATGAGTACAAGAACCATCTTTAGAGGCTTTAATTCCCCCTTAGTGACCATTTGAGCCGCCTTAAAGGGTCCTGGAACCTCCTCAGTGACCACAAGAACCACCTATAGAACCTTGTGAAAGAACACCTGACCTTCCACAATACTAAAAAAATACACCTGAAGAACTAAAATCCTCTCAATGAACTTTCAGATCACCTTTTTCTGACAACAAGAACCTACCTAAGTACTACCAAAAGCCCTTCAGTTAGTACAAGAACCACCTGTAACAGCTGTAATCCTCCTTTAATGACCATTAGGCCTAGAGACTCATAGAACCCCTCAATGACCACTAGAACCACCTTAAGGACAGCTAAAACCTGCTTTAGGAATCTAAAAAATGTATAAAAAGGTGCTAAAAGTAAATGTGTGGGGAAGCTGTTGTTCCACCATGAGCCTCTAGAACAGCTTCAGTGTAAATGTGTGGAACATAGTGGAAGACATGGTCATTAGAGGAGGATTACAGCTCTTACAGGTTTGGTGTTCTGATGTTGATACTGGAGAACACAGGCTAGCACACAGATCCAAGTTTATTTGTTCAACCTTGGTAAAGCACCTCTGAAATCCTTTATAGCCACAGTAGAACCTCTCCAAGGTCCCCTGGACCTCCTTCAAAGGCTTGTAGAATCAACTTCATGACCCCAGTTACATTCAATTGACATGTTCTGATGTTCTGTCCTCTCTTTAACAATGTTCTGTGTTGTTGTTCAGGGTATCCCCACGCTGCTGATGGCTGCTGGGAGTTTTGATGATATTCTGGCCATAACCGGGTTCTCTACATGCCTGGGCATCGCCTTCTCTACAGGTCTGTACAGGACAAGATGCTCTGTTGTATTTCATTCTGTTCCATTCGGTTCTTTTCAGATCTTCTTTAGTCTGTCCTATATGATCTGTGTTTGCCCTGCAGGGTCCACGTGGATGAACATACTTAAGGGTCTTCTGGAGGTGGTGGGCGGGATCATAGCCGGGCTGATCCTGGGTCTGTTCTTGTGCTGCTTCCCCAGCAAAGACCAGGTAGAGGATCTCACACTAACCCAGGTGATGATGTTAAATGTTTAATATAAATGTAATGTAAATGTAAATGTAAGTGTATGTCTGCCTTCAGGAGGACCTGGTGCTGAGGAGGACTCTCATGTTGCTGGGTCTGTCCATATTCTCAGTCTTCTTCAGTCATGTTATTGGGTTTGCCGGGGCTGGAGGTCTCTGTACTCTGGTACTGGCCTTTCTGGCCGCTCTGGGCTGGAAGACCAACAAGGTGACACAAATCAGAACCTTTCTAATCTGGATTAAACACCTGGATTCAGCCGTGTTTACACATCACAGCATGTCTCTCACTGTTGTTTATCATGTTTATCTCATAATTCAGGCCCCGGTGGCAGCCATGGTGGGTCGGTCTTGGGATGTATTTCAGCCGCTGCTCTTTGGTCTGATTGGAGCAGAGATAACCATAGCAAACCTCAGCCCCAGCACAGTGGGTAAGAACCGAACTCATAACAAACAAACAAAGATACAGACTGGAACTTTACCCTCTTTGTTGTTCTGGTCTCTGTGTTCAGGTTTGGGTCTGGGCTGTATCAGCATTGGTTTGGTGATCCGCCTGCTCGTCACCTTCCTGCTGGTTCATTTTGGAGGATTCAACCTGAGGGAGAAGTTCTTCATCTCTGTGGCCTGGCTGCCTAAAGCCACTGTACAGGTCTGTGTGAGTCTGTACCACGGCAACACAACCCTTAGAACCTCATCGCTGAATAGAACTAGAACCTACATGACCCCTGAGACCTTCCCTGTGGGTGCTAAAACCTTGTACAGGACCAATATGACAAGAACTTCTTTTAGGACCACTAGAACATCACTACTACTACCAGAAGCTTATTAATTGTGACAGGACCCCTTGAACCATCTCACTGACTGCTAGAACTCCCTAAAGAACCATAAAACCTTGTCAATGACACCAAGAACATGAACAGTGAGCACCTGAATAACCCCTAGAACCCCCCCGCAGTAAAACTATCTAGAACCTCATCACTGAGAAGAACCACGTAAATGACCCATAAAAATATCATCTATGATTAATAGAGGCTTAAAAGATGTTATTGTTAGATCCATTCAAAAGACCTTTAGAACCTCATCGGTCTACCTCTAGAACTTTCTAACAGCTTTACAGAGGAGCTCCCTGTGGCTTCATGAATCTTTAGAGTCTTCTATAGAAGTTGTTTGTCAGTTCATGTGTTCCTGTTTGTTCTGTGTCAGGCTGCCATTGGGTCCAAGGCGCTGGACATGGCGAGGGAGGAGGGAGACAAGACCTTGATTAAGTTTGGTTTGGACGTGCTAACATTAGCTGTGTTAGCTATCCTGACCACAGCCCCCATCGGAGCGCTGGGCATCGGACTGGCAGGACCACGCCTCCTGGCCTGGCAGGTCAAAGGTCAGCACACATAAACTCACAACCAGACGGGTTGTTAGATAGATATAGATAAGATAGATAAGGCTGATAGATACTGATAGGCCATATTTCTTTTAATATTATTAATCCTATTCCCAACAGATCACCCAGAAGGTGAAGCCACAACTCCAGGCAGCAATGGGATTGGTCAGGAAAAAGACAACCTGACTCTTGAAAGCAAGCTATGAGGCTTCTGATTGGACGGAGAAAAGACAGCTATATATTATTCTCCTTAAGTTAACCGTCTGTAGATGCACTTATGTTTTTTAATAAGCCTTTGCTCTGTGTTTCTTCTATGCTTTGACATGCGTTACCTCAGCTGTATGTGGCTGATGTGATTACGCTGAAAGAAGAGAAATCACTTCCTGTGTCGGTTCATGCTACAGAAGCTCAGATCCAACATTTCCGACAGTCAAGAGCGATTAAAAGTAGAAGAGGTTTGAGGGAAGTCTAACTCAAAGTAGGAGGCAGTAAATCAAAGAGCTACTTTCTATTATTATATGACTCTCTTTAGATCATTCATTTTCCATTCTTCATATTTCATGTGTTTCTCCTGATGGTAATGGGCTTTCATGAAAAAATAAATATTATATCATGTGAGAGTGTGAGACGTGTGATTCATATATTATTAATGACCCCTGCTGTTTGTCAGCTGCTGTGTCTTTCCAGCCGACGTGAGATGTTTTTAATTAAGCTTTAAACTGTTTAAATTTGAGATTTACCAGACATCACTGCAAATTCAGTGTCAGCATAAATGTTTATTATAATTTAAAAAGAAGGTATTTAACTTCCACATGACATTAGCGTTGTAGGAGCTGAAGCACATAATGCATTAGCTTATTCCTGTTAATGCCGCCAGGATACAGGCTACGTATGAAGAGTTAGCTCGCTAATGGTTATTATTATTTATTATTTAGGTGCCACACTGCTAATGCACAAGACACAAGACACACTGATCTCACACTAACCCAGAAGGTTCAGGCAGCATGTAAACACACAGATCATCACCAAATTAAACCAAAGGCCTGCAGCAGCAGATCTCTGTGGCGGAGAAGCTGATAACAATGGTTTTGTGGTCGAGTTAGCTTGTGGTGTCTGAGCAGCCCACAGCACTAACGGTGCTGCAGTTTAACTAATGTCAGTGAAGGCGTCTTCACCACTGAACAACTTATGACCTCTGAAAACATGCAAAGAGGAGGAAGAGGAGCTGTTGCGACTCAACGAGACTTCACAAACACTGGTTTGGACCAGTCCGACGTGAATCAGTGCATCGTTTCATGCTGTTTTCCTTTTGGCTGGTTAGCAGACGTTGGTCAAATTGTGTCACCTGCAATTCCTTCACACTGGTTGCAAGACCATGACTTTGTCCATCTTTAAACCTCTCTCCTGGTGCAAAGTTGGACCACATCCAAAGACATCGCCTTCATTCGTCCTGGATCGCTGATAATCACCTTCTGAGTGACACACAAACCTGATTCTGACAACAGCAGCAGATCTTTGAGTTTTCGTTATTTTAGTATTTTGTTATTTGCAGGTGTAAAAGGTTGATGAGCTGATCCTTTTCCTCTGGAAGACAAACATCACAACACTGTCAAGTTGAAACAAGTTGCTATTGTTCATTATTTAGTTAATCTTTGACACAGATCTTCACTACACGTCTGAGTGTTTCCTGTTTGTCTGCTTTCCCGTCGCTCTTCAGACCACATAAAACCGCAGAGACTGAAACTCGCCTAAAGAAACTTCAAACCACAACACTGCTCTAGTTTTCCTGGTTTTGAGTTCTGTCTGTCCGTTGTTACTTCCTGTTTTGGCGAATGTCTCTCCTCCTGCGTCTCTTTGAGTCTGTTTCCTGTTGCTGCCTGTTACCTGATCTGTCTTTTGGCCCTATCTGCCTTGACCTGTAAGCCGGTTTTGATATTACACTGTTGACCAGTGACTGATCCACGTCTCCAGTCTGTATTTGGGTCCAACCCAGATGTTTCCCTGTTTCCTGTGTGACACGCCATGACATTAGCTGTGGTTGTGGCGGTGAAAGACTCATTGTTCAGCATTTGTAATTCAAAGACCTCTGCTGTCTCCAGGTGATGCACGTCATGACAGTTTGCCCTGAAGGATGTGACCTGGAGACCATGCAACACCCAAAACTCCCAGTGTCTAACACATTTAAGGGTCTGGGCTGGGGTACGAACACAACATCAGACTGGAAATCTCAAAGGCTCCAAAGAGAAAAGTGTTGTGTTCTTCATCATACACAAACAGCCACAGTGAGCAGCTTTACCTGGTTCTTTATTCAGATTAAACAAACAGGTTCAGTTCCCCTGTTTCCAGCTGAGCAGCCTCTGACTGCAGCGTTGTGTTTAGTGTGCAGATGTATGAATATCAGAATGAACATCTGATGAGCAAACAAATGCTGAACTTTTATGGGAAACATGAATGAAAACATTTGTCTGTTTGAACTGCGTCAGAATATCATGATCTTTGAGACTTGAGTGAGGCGCCTCCGTGCAGCCTGTTTATTTTGTATGAAGTGAGAGGACACTGTCGATCAGATAAACAGGATGTGAGCTATGCTCTGTCCTCGGCCCCCTTGTTCACATGAACAGGTAACGGCAGCGAGCAACTGCGTCACGCAGGATCCTTCCCACCGACACTGAGAAACGCTAAAAAGCATTAGATGCGAGTTAATAGCTAAATAAAACAGAAACATTTACAGATCTTGCCCTGCCGTGTTGCTGCACTCTCCCCCACCACCACACCCTCCTGTGGTTTAGTGGACCGGATGTCCTCGTGACAATTGTAGCTGCAGACACGATGATGGCAGCGCTGCTTCTCCTCTGTAAGTAGACCAAACCTTTAAAAACAACAATCAACATGATCATATTTAACAGATATAGTCACTAAACTGGCGAGACTGTCGGTTAACCTGGCAGGAAGTAACTGGTTTTCATTCAGCTTGGGCAGATCACCTCAGAGGAAGTCAGGACACGGGTCTGTGGAGCTGTGACCTGTGGAGTTGTCAGATGTTATCAGCAGTGTATCAGCTGAAGAGTGATCAGATGTTTGTGTTTTTCTGCTCAGACATGTTCTTGGACTCACTTTTGGGGAGATCACAGGCACACATTCATTTCCTGCAGACTCAGTCTGAGCTTATTTGTTTTTTACCTGTTGAGTATTGGGGTTTGTCCCCAGGTGGACACGTCCCCTGCTGGTCTGTGGCCTCCAGAAGTCCCCCATGTCAGAACACATGCACAGTGATCTGACATTGACTCTTGTTGTGTTGTGTAGTGTTGTTGACAACCTGCCCGACGTCTGTACGCAGCCGTGGTGAGTTTCACCTCTCGTGTGTGTGTGTGTGTGTGTGTCTGCTGGATTAAAGTGTAGTGCTGATTATTGGTTATTGGTGTGACGTGCTGCTTTGCTCTGGCTGTTTGTACAAAAGCTCAAGTCTTGGTCAGTGTTTCATGCATGTTTGCCGCCGCCGCTCATCACATCATCCTGTCTGCCTGAACCGCAGCCAACCAGTTCAGTATCCATCTGAAACATCAGCAGCCAAGGTTTGGCAGGTCTGACGGTACTGACGTCGGTCTTCCTCCTTTAGTTCATCCATGGAAAAAACAAAATGTGCTGGGTCTGTTTCTGGCCAGTTTATACCGTCACAGGTGTGTTTACGACACAGGAGGATTCACATAAGATCAGGTAGGATCCACCTGCTGTGGTGGCAGTCTGTCAGTCTGATCTGGGCTTCGGCTGAAGTGTAGTCCGGAAACCAGCCAGTCCAACAATGAGCTGATACCTAATGTAGCTCTGTTTCTGTCTTTCCTCTGCCTGTTTCTCTCTTTCCCAGCCTCTGTGACGGTTTCTCCCAACCAGTCTCAGTTTTTCGAGTATGATGAGATCTCGGTGAGCTGCGAGCAGTTTGGTTCTGGTGGGTGGACGGTGTGGAGATACACAACAAACAGGTCAGTTTAACGCCACGTCTAACGCAGCGCTGACTCAGTAAAGGTGTGTTTGGTTGGTTATGGTTGATTGGTTATGTTGTGTGCAGTCAGCTAATGCAAGATTGCAAGCTAATGCAAGATTAGCATTAGCTGACATCTCTTTGGAACAGCAACGAAACACAATCTTTGCTAACGAAATGTCGTGAGGTTTCTGTCTTTCTGTCCAACTAAATGACATGTACACCATCAGCTTCGGTGTCACCTATGATTTCCTGGAGGACACCAGTGTACGAGGTCCATCAGTAGATAACGGCTCATCAAAGTTTGATCTTTACATTTGGCCTGATGTCCCTCCCTCGATCAGTCAGAAAGCACTGAAATGACAATGACTTGTCCAGTTCCAGCTGTTTATACAACACCAGGAACCTTGTGTTGTACGTTGTTGAACGTTGGTATTGGACCAAGACTCTGAGGTGCAGAATTGCTCCGTGGACACTGGGCTGTGGATTTGTTATAGACCCCCTGAACCTGCAGGAAGGGTTGATCCTGATTTTAATGTTCTGAGTAACATGGGACTGCTCAGCACAGTGTCCTGTAGTTGTGGGGTGAACTGAAAGAGAAGGTTGTTTTATCAAAGGATAATGGAGCTGATGCTGTGCTTCACATGATTAATGACCTGAGTTTTGTTCCCAGCTCGGAGCAGGTTCTGTCCCAGTGTGGCGTAGGCTGGGGCACTAAAACTTCCTCTACCTGCAACATAAAGACAGCCAAACTGTCGGACAGTGGAGTGTACTGGTGTCAGAATACACATGGAGACTGCAGCAACACCGTCAACATCACCGTCACTGGTAAGATTCATGAGATCACATTACAGTGTCCCTGCTGGACCGCACCTGTTCTTCCTGTGTCAGGACAACCACCGTGACCACAGGGTGGCCTTCAGGTTCAACACAACAAGCGTGCGACCTGAGTCTTTCCTGGTGAGTTAGTGCTGGTTATTCAATAAAATGAAGTCTGTGGTCTCTGGCACTGACGCACAGACTCCAACACGCTTCTGATTCTCATCAATTGTTTTACAAGGAACTAATAATAAAAACGGGAAGTGGATCATTGTGTGTAAGATGACTCAGCTCAGCAGAGGCCCAGCCGTTAAGACACAGAGGGACAAAGAAACCATCTGCAGACGCAGAACTGCTCTGAGAGTCTGATCAAATGGCGACTCTGAGTTATTCACACATTTGTCTCACACTGCGACTGCAGTTATAGACCTGTAAACTGTACGTGGCAAAACAGCAGCAATCAGTTTCAATATATTCAGTGTTGTAGCCAACCAGCTTAGCAAGCAACCCAGTATGCTTCAGAGTGCTTCTACCTGTCGTCACCATCAGGTGCATCTTGCATTCTGCTGTCCACACTATGAAGCGCTGTCAAACTGTGGTGATGTACGGTGCAGCGTGCTCGGCCAGGTTAGCTTGTTTCTGTGCCGCTAGTTTAAACTGATCCTGACACTGTTTGTGTTGGACGCTGGATCGATCACGTTGGTTTGTTACAGGAGGAACATCTGACCCGTTGTTCCTCTGCCATGCAGCCGTCACTGTGAAAGTCTTACTACATGAGTCAATGTTCAAAATTTGTAAAATGCTTCCTGTTCTTGGCCTGAGTCGTCATGGTGACTGATTCGGCGACTCACAGGTAGACTGATTTTAACTGTTTCCACAAACTGCAGATTCTGCGGTTTCACACTGCACACCTCACATTTTGGAGCAATGACCTGAAGTCACCTTCAGAAACCATCAGCAGACATTTATTTGTCAGCAAACACAAAAAGCGTCTGACTCTTCTCCATCTGTCGTGCTCCATGTTCAGATGTTTAGAGCTGTGTGTAGACGAAACGCTGTAGTTTGTCTCCATGTTCAGGTGGAGCAGTGATCCTGCAGAGTCCTGTCCTCCCTGTGATGGAGGGAGATGATGTCACTCTGCGCTGTCAATCAAAGACCCCTCCCTCCAACCTCGCCGCCACTTTCTATAAAGATGGCTCCCTCATCAGGTCTGAGCCCACGGGTCACATGACCATCCACCATGTTTCCAGGTCTAATGAAAGTGCCTACACGTGTCACACCAACGATCACAGAGAGTCTCCGCTCAGCTGGCTGCTGATTAAAGGTAAAGAACAACCTCTGGGAGTAAAAGGTGGACACAGCGCTCACAGTTCAGAGTCAGATTCACTTCAGTACAGTCACTTTTCCTGGTGACCTGGATGTTAAAGCTCAGCCGACGTCTGTGTGTCTGCAGATGATTCGGACCCCATCTCGCTCACGCCGACGCCGGACTTGTCTCAGCTCTTTGAGTATGCCCATCTGTCCCTGAGCTGTGGCAACAGCAGCAGGCTGCGTGGATGGAGCGTCATCAGGGCCAGAGGGCAAAAGCAGAGCTTACAACGCTGTGGTGTGAACTGGGGCACTTGGACAGACTTTGGCTGCGTCCTCCAAACGGCCAAGATACCCGACAGCGGCATTTACTGGTGCGAGTCTCCTGCAAAGCAGCGGAGCAACTCTGTCCACATCTCTGTGCACGGTAGGAGCAATGACTGCAGCTACACAGGCATGAAAACTAACTGCATCCTTTAAGCTCTGTCAACACAAGTACAAAGCGAGTTGTGCATCTTCTGGTCGTCATGTCAGGGAAACTGCAGAGGACATGACAGCCTGATGATGTTCACCTGGATCAGCAGCCGGGGTGCAGCTCCTCATGAAGCCATCAGTATAACTGAAACTAACCTCTTCCCAAACATGAAGTTCAAATTATATAAAAGCTATTAATGGTTAACTAAATCAGGCTGCACCCTTAAGAATCAAAGAGGAACTGCAGGATTTTCCAACCCGGACTCCTGTTGTGGGGTCTGAATGTGATTAAACTGCTTGAGTGTTGATCAGCTGATCGGGAATCAGGACAAACGCCCCCATCAGTGTGTTTGTGTCTCTGACAGACTCAGGTTGTTGTTGTCCACATGATGAAACCTGCTTCTCTGTGTTCTGCTGCAGGTCAGCACAGTAGCTTTAGCTAATAGCATTAGCTGCCATTAGCAGCCTGTCTGCAGCAGGTTTATAATTTGTTCTGGTGAGTGTGTGTTGGTGAAGCTGTGTGTAGACGATGAAACGCCGTAGTTTGTCTCCATGTTCAGGTGGAGCAGTGATCCTGCAGAGTCCTGTCCTCCCTGTGATGGAGGGAGATGATGTCACTCTGAGCTGTCAATCAAAGACCCCTCCCTCCAACCTCACAGCCGCTTTCTATAAAGATGGCTCCCTCATCAGGACTGAGCCCACAGGTCACATGACCATCCGCCATGTTTCCAGGTCTGATGAAGGCCTCTACAAGTGTCACATGAGCAGTGGAGAGTCTCCACCCAGCTGGCTGTTTGTCAGAGGTGAGCAGCAGAGAAGGATTCAGTTGTTACCCTGCAGGTGAACAGTTTGCAGCATTTAGCATCACTTCACTGCAGAGTCTTCCTCCACTCCTTTCTCTTTCCTCAAGAACGATTAGCTGAATGAGTGTTAGCATTTACACCACCTACAACAGCAGTGCAGGTTGTGACTGACTGGTTACTGTAGCTGTATGCACTTGTTGTAAAGGTCACAATACTACAGTACAAACCCATATGACCTAAAATCCATATGTGATCAAGATCCTGTAAGATCCTCTGCAGAGTAGTGACCTTGTGCAGAGTAGTGACCTTGTGCAGTGATGCTCTGCTCCCAGAGCTCCTGCCATGCTCTGATCTCTCCCTGGAAGTCCTGCTCTGTGACCTTGTGCAGCTCCATCTGTGATGTCCTCTGGACCTCCTCCACTGTGTCAGAGCAGAGACCCTTCAGCTGCACCGTCACTGCACTTGTAGCATGTAGCATCACAAACTGACATCATTCATTAATCAGAAGAAAACCCATTTCACAGTCAACAGATGAGGAGATTTGAGAGCTAAACTGAGATCAGGTAGTCTTGTTGCTTTGTTGTTTTCCTTTAACGTACAAAGTTGCCCATATTGTTGGAGTTTGACTGTTGCTGTAAATGTCTGTTAAGGGAAACACTGTTTTCAGTCATTTACCTGACCAGGTGTGTTGGTTTTTCTAGGTGCTCATGGCACAGCTCCAACCACCGCAGATCCAACCCTCTCAGTGTGGAGACTGATCTCCCACCTGGTGGTGGTTTGTCCGTACTGCATCTCCACCGTCCTCATGGTGGGGTTATATCGTCAGAGGCCTGCAGGTAACACTGAGCTGACAATCAGAGCCTACAGCCACACTAGCATCTCTGTCGCTGAAACACAGTCACCATGCTAGCATGCTAAAAACAGCATGCTCATCTCCACCTCTGCAGCAGGGGGCTCGTTAACTCTGCAGCTGTTCATAAACAAATCAGTGTTGATCTGATGATGGCCCTCGACGGAAAATCAGAAGATCAATAAAGAGATTACATTTCGTTCTGAGGGGAACATAAATCATCAGCCCATCACCCACTGCTGAGATGTTTCAGTCTGGAGTGATCACTGATCGATAAACCAACTGATCAATCAGTCCTTATTGCAACACGCTTCATTTGAAGACAACTTGAAATGGTGATTAACAAACTCATTTCTTGACTCTTTAGGAAATTTCCGGCCTGATTCCCTAAAGATGACTCCACGACACAAGGATGATGTTGGATTGGACCAACCCTACGATGATGTCATTGCTGATGTCACCACCGAGCATCAGTTTTAGTCTGAACTTTGTCTCTTATGTTTCTTGTTGAACTTGATTTTTATACTTTTTAAAATAAAGGATATTAAAGTAAAATCTGAGTGATGTGTTTTACTTTAACTGTAGTCAACATGTCCACCGCCGTTTAACTGACGACGGCAGCTCAGAGTCTGTCTGAGGGACCAGAGCACGTATCCTGTAACTGGGCTCAGGCTGATCTCGCCCTGTGTTGCTGCATTGTGCAACTTGTTCATTAATCACTGGTCACAGCTACGTCTCTCAAACATAAATCAGTGCTTCACCTGTTACTGCAAATACAAAGAAGTCAAAAGGTGTGGATGTAGATCAGCTGCACCCCTTCACCTCTCATCCAAGAAGCTTGCTGGTGGATCCCAGGCTTTTAACCTGTGTGGGGTGTGGCCATTGCCTGTTGGGCAGTGGTCCTTGCAGACATCAGGGTCAACAACAGTCGATTGAGCGCGCCAGAGTTGGCAGTGATGGTCATTGGTTGCTGTCACAGTCACATGAGTTCTTAAGTCTTCTGTGGAGGGATGGGAGGACTGTTTGTGACAATGGCAGTTCGGCCTAACCTCCATACAATTAGCTCAGCTAGCTTACAGCTGGTTTGCTTGAGTTACAACTAACTTGGAAGTAACAAGCTAACAATTAGCTTTACTTAGTTATAGCTAGCTTACAATTATTCTGGCTGACTAGCCTCAGATATGTGAGGTGGGTACATTTGTCACAGTTTTACAGCAGGTGTGGCAGAAACAGAAGCGCTCAGGTAGCAGGAGCCTCACAGAGCAAAGGCCATGAGCTTTGAGCAGGACTGGTGAAGAGGCAGGCAGACAGACTGAGACATGGGACTGAGACATGGGCAGGTCTTTATTTCATCTGCAGCGACACTTCAGACACAAACTCATTCACACACTGACAGTTTCAGAGGTGTGACTCAGCTCAGACCACCACCGTGTCATCAGAGCCCGCAGCCAATCACTCCTCAGTGTGGCTGTTGCCATGGAGACGGGCAGCTCGTTTCCTGTCAGGAGTTTATCATAAAATTTAGAGTTGTCTTGAAAACAATATAAGTAATATTAAAACAGGTAAACACATCGAGATGAATCAAAGATATTTGTTACCTCTTGACTGATTGATTATTAAATTGATTGATTGGTTGAGTCAGAATTACCTGCGGGTGTGTGTCAATATAAAGACACCAGGATGACAGTGGAGATGCAGTATGGACAGAACGCCACCAGGTGGCAGATCAGTCTGGATGCTGAGGCAGGGGGCGGGGCTGCGGAGGTGGGCGGGGCCGCGGTTGTAGGTTTACCTGCAGAGAGAATCTAACCTGTTCAGGTGAGTCTGCATGACACAGACCCTGAAATCAAAAGTCAGTTAATTTGCATTTCCGCTGGTAACAGCTCTTCATTCTGTGACGCAGCTGCTCTGCCTGCTCTGACCTCTGATTGGTCAGTGGTCTGGTTCTTCTGCCTGTAGCCTTTTCTCAAGACAGGCTAACAAGGAGAGAGAACGTTCAGTGCTCTCTGCTGAGTGAGAAGCTCAGAGTGTAATATGTGTGCAGAGCAAGTGTGCAGTTGAGGGAAAGACAGCGTGCTGCAGACAAGCGACTGAATGCAGCAGAAGAGAGGAAAAGGTGAGCAGGAAGTCATTAGTCTGCCAGTAAATGTATAGTTTGACGGTGTGACACGTAAGTGAGGGGTTCACTCACATGTTGGCAGTGGATTAAATACATCTGGGTCTGGGTTTAGAGAGTCGTGCACCAAAAGTGTCACCTGCTCACCTGTGACAGAGATCCAGCTGGGTGGAGACTCTCCACTGCTCATGTGACACTTGTAGAGGCCTTCATCAGACCTGGAAACATGGCGGATGGTCATGTGACCCGTGGGCTCAGTCCTGATGAGGGAGCCATCTTTATAGAAATTCACCAACACACACTCACCAGTCTCCTCTCACCAGTGACAGTGATGTTGATGCTGTTCCTGGCTGCTCCCTCTCTGGACTCACACCAGTAAACTCCACTGTCCCATGGGTCAGTGTAGCTGAAGCTACAGGAGGAACCAGCTGATGTTCCCCAGTCGTCCCCACACTGGGTCCTGGTTTCTCTGCTGGTGTTCCTCCTCAGCGTCCATCCAGCAGAGCTGTCGTCCTCCTCACAGCTCAGAGAGACAGACTCTCCTTTAAACAGCTGAGAGCTGCTGGGACTCACCGTCAGAGAGGCTGCTGGGAGGAGGGTTTAGAGAGAGGAAGGCAGAAAGACTCAGTGTTAGCCTGTCAGATGACCCCCTCAGTCCTCATCACCGGGGTTTCATTGACAGAACCTGGTTTTTAGACGGAGGAGGTTTACTCACATTTGTGTGTCTTGCAGCAGAAAAACAAGGTCAGAACTGAAGAGAAACAACGGTCAGGTTAGTTTGATTATTCAGAAACAGAGCATGGACTCACACTGAGTCCTCACTGAACTGTCGTCACCTCCTGTTCTCAAAGTAACGGAGAACGTCTAAACCTGTCAGACAGTAAAGTGTTGGCTCTCTACGGCCCCAACCAGACCCATCTGCATTTAAATTCTGCTGTTCCAGCTGCTGCTTCATGGCTCTCCACACCACAGCAGACATGCTAACGCTGTAAAGCTGACCACAGGACGTACTCACAGATAACAGATGAAGAAGTGTTTGTCCCATCTTAGCACTGACTTCAAACTTGTTGGGTTCACACTCTGAACAGCAACCAGCTCAGTCGTCTCCTCCCTCAGCCTCTGATTTCCTTAGTCAAGCTGTGTCCTTAAACAGCTCCCCTGGCTCCCAGTCCACCCACGCATTAACAACAAGATCCTCCTTCTCACCTTCAAAGCCCTCCACGACCTCGCACCTCCATACCCGTCCAGTCTCCATGATACATACTGACCCTCCTGCACACTCCTCCTCAGCATCCTGTCCCTCCACCTGCCCCCCTGTCCACCCCGGGACTGAGAGGGTTCAGCTGTTCTCCCTCCAGACCTCCGTGCCATCGACTCTCCCTCCACAAACCATCTGTTCAGACCTGCACACCCCCCATTACCAACACCATCGTAGCCACAGTACGTTCATAGGTTTTTGTTTTGTGGTTTTCATCTGCTTATTTATTTTATTTCTACTGTATTTAACTGTGTATGTGTTTTATCTGTTTTATTAATGTCAGGTGAGCTTGAGGGAGCTGAAAGGAGCCTGTGATGTTTATTGGTGGGGGGGTGCTGACCATGGTGTGGACAAACAGGGTTCATATGTTGAGACTCTGACAGCCTGTCTGCACACTGACAGATCTACGTGCGCGTGCACAGGTTTGTCTGCACACTGACAGATCTACGTGCGCGTGCACAGGTTTGTCCTTCAGACTCTACACTCATGTTCCCGTTTGTACCAGCAGGTACAGATTTGAACCGATCGCCCAGACTGAGGGGGGCAGCACTGCGCTGCTGACGCGTCCAGACTGCCACACCGAAGAAGAAGAAGCAGCAGGAGGCAGAGAGGAAGAACACAGGAAGTCGTTCCCAGCGTGTCCAGCCTCAGCTGCTGCAGTGAACGGTTTCTCCAACGTGACACAGACGCAAACGTGATGCGTGATATGAACCGGGTCTGAGGCCAACAGTGACGATGTGAGTTCGTTACCACGCAGACTGGTTTCCCGCCAGGCTAACCGGCCTGTCATAGCTGACTGGGTGAGTTCAGCCTGACGTCATGACGTTACGAATGGGGCGAGTGTGTCGGCTCTGCAGCGTTGCCAGACAAGATAATTATCGTATTTGTACAATAATTGTAATTCCAAAAATCCCCAGATGTACCATAATTTCACCCCTTCGTCACGTATCAAAGTTAATTCACTGGCAAACCAAACACATTTTTTTCATGTTAAAATGCATCTATGCAAAAATGTTTTAGACTGGTTTTGCCCTTATGCTATGATAAATAAGCTGTTACAGTAGCTGTTGTTGCTGTTTGCACTTCACAAATGTCCACGCAACATTGACCCTGGATTGTGATTTTCAATAAAACTGTACAAAGGTTTCTATGGCAAGTTCTTCTATTATCACAGGTAGTAGTAGTCTAGATTAACAGTAGATAGTTTAACTGGTACAGTATTCTGAGCTGTTCAGTGCAGGCCAGAGCTCATGCTGATCCTCTGCTCCAAACAGGCAGAGGCGCTGTTCTGCAAGAGGCACCTTTAACAACCGCTCTGTTAGATTATTATAGATAGAATAGATTATTATATGCACGGTCTATGAGAATGTGTTGTTAAAACAGAAAGGCCTCTTACAGACTGTGGGACTGTTACAGGTCAGATCCAGGATCAGTCCAGGTTCCTGCCTGTTACATTGAAAAATTGAAAACTGAACCTCCCAAAATCTCCTATTTCCAAACCTATCTCACCTATTTCCAAATGTCCAGGTCTGAAACTTCATTAAACTTGACAACGCCTCCTTCCCCTTGTTCCTGCTAACACGGTACTGAGTCATTCATTTTTTCTTTTAAATGTTTTTATTTATTTTTATTTAAACTTGTGTGTACATGTGTATGTTTGTATGTAGGCCTTTTTGTGTTAAATGTGTGGGACCAGGAGTGGGGATGGGAATTTAGAAAATGTCAAATGAGTTCTTAACATTCGTTGTATTTCATGGTACCTGCAGCTGACACCTTAGACCATCTATGCGTCTGTCAAACAGACGTACTGTAGATGTTTCCCCTGGTCAACAGAAAACAGGCCACGCCCTTCCTCTGGTTATCGAAGCAAACAGCACATTTCAAAGCTGCACAGCCTGCAGCAGCAGCAAGAAGTCACATTTCAGACTTTCTACGTTATTCAAACACCTTCATGATCCAGAATCAGAGATAAACAGTGACTTTTCTAGAACAAGACAACATTATTGAGACCCTGGTGCTGAATCCATCTGTAGGAAGAGACGTTGTTCTTTACCTGGAGAAGCCTGAGACAGAGGAAGCAGCAGGAACATGAACAGGAACATGAACTGAGCCATTGGAGCTGAGTGGACGCTCTCCTGCAGCATTCAACCTGTGACTGTGTTCAGCCTCTGACTGTGTGTATGTGTGTGTGTGTGTGTGTGTGTGTGTGTACAGCCTCCTACTGTGTGTGTGTTTAGCCACAGGAGAGGAGCCTGAGAGCTAAAGGCTCGGCCTCCCATTCTACTTTTAGAGATTCTGGGAACCACAATCTGTTGGGGTAATAGGGACTTAGCATCTCATTGAGGTACAATGGAGCTTGGCCATTAAGGGCCTTGTAGGTAAGAAGAAGGACTTTAAAATCTATTCTGGACTTTACAGGGAGCCAATGAAGAGAGACTAAAACCAGCCTCTGTTCAGCCTCTGACTGTGTGTGTGTTCAGCCTCTGACTGTGCGTGTGTTCAGCCTCTGACTGTCTGTGTGTTCAGCCTCTGACTGTGTGTGTGTTTAGCCTCTGACTGTGTGTGTGTGTGTGTTCAACCCTGTGTGTGTGTTCAGCCTCTGACTGTGTGTGTGTGTGTTCAGCCTCTGACTGTGTGTGTGTGTGTGTGTGTTCAGCCTCTGACTGTGTGTGTGTGTGTGTGTGTTCAGCCTCTGCACAGGAACTGAAAGTATTACTGAACCTCAGTGGGTGGATCCTGTTTCCAGGAATGTGATTTACAGGAAACAGGAGAACAGACAGAGAATCAAAACTTAAAGCTGCAGATGTGGGTCAAAGACCAGTCCAGCTGCTGCCCTGCAGGCAGCACTGCCCCCTGCAGGGCAGCAGCTGCAGTGTAATGGGGCTGATCTGGAGACAGGTTCAGTTTCCAGCTGTCACGTGTTTGCAGCGACCACAGGAGCAACAGCCATGAAACACGCTGCCATGGACAAACTGCCAAGGTTGCAGATACACATGCACACAGGCAAGAGCAGGAAATGTGCAGCCATAGGGCAGCCATGTAAAGTGTGCCACAAGAAAAATCACTGTGCAGCAATGTGCAAGTCAGAAGGACAACGTCAAACAGAAAGACAGTCCACGCAGTGTGAGACAGGATGTGTTTGTACACGCTGAATATGCTTGAGCTGCACACGCAGAGAAACAGCAGCTGATGAAGAAAGATGGACAGAAGAATCCGAGATGAACACCAAAGTATTATTAGAAAGGGGATTAGTATAAACTGACTCTGTGGAGCAGACTGCAGCATTATGTCAGGAAGGACATTCAGTGCTCTGGAGGTGAAACAGAGGCTGAAGACATGTAGAAGCAAATCCGTTGCATTCTCTGGCCACAAGACGGCGCCTCTTTGCAAAAGCAAGGTCAAAAACACAAACTGACTGTGAGGTCATTCAACAGGATGAAGAAGAGACTGTGTGAAAGAAGACCATGAGGATCTCTTCAAGGATTGTGAAGTCTGCCTATCACCACCACCTCAGACCCATCATGCAGTTAAACCTACTGTGCACCGAGAGGAACTTTGCTGCACTCAGGACAGAGTGAACAAATGAGCAAAACAAAGTGAGCTAACTGAGAGGGTCAGCGGCCTGGTGACTGAACACCAGAACACAATGATCCCAGTAAAGATCTGAATCAGGCGGCAGGAGGAACGCTATCCCCTACTCACTGTGGCAGAGGTGGGGTCATGTATGCCCGATGCAAAGGCCTGTTCAGGACTCCAGGCTGATTCAATTCAATTTTATTTATATAGCGCCAATTCCACAACAAAAAAAGTCATCTCAGGGCACTTTTACAAACAGAGCAGGTCTAGACCACACCTCCACACACAGTTAGTTACACTCCAACAAAGTTCCACCATGAAAGCAAGACTGGCAAATAAAGTGGCAAGGGGGGGGGGACAATATAGAATAATGACAGCAAATGACAGCAATAGGCAGCAGAGGACACGGGGCAGGTTGGTGGAGCCACAGATGAGATGTTCAGCTCTGGAGCCACAGGTATCTGTAGAGAGGTACAGAGAGAGAGACCAGAGAGAAACAAGCACAGCACTAGGAGAGAGAGGACACAGAGTTAATGGAGTTTAAGGAGAGAGAGGGAAGAGGAGGAGTGTGGAGATGATCATGGATGTCCCCTGTTAAGCCTCGGCCTATAGCAGCATAACTAGGGATGGGTATGGTTGTAGTTAGAGGAGAGCCTGATAGCTAAAGGCTCAGCCTCCCATTCTACTTTTGGAGATTCTGGGAACCACAAGCAAACCTGCACTCTGGGAGCGAAGTGATCTGTTGGGTTGATAGACTTAGCATTCTCATTGAGGTACAATGGAGCTTGACCATTAAGAGCCTTGTAGGTAAGAAGAAGGACTTTAAAATCTATTCTGGACTTTACAGGGAGCCAATGAAGAGAGACTAAAAACCAGCCTCTGTTCAGCCTCTCTGGGATTGTGTGTGTGTGTGTTCAGCCCTGGACTGTGTGTGTGTGTTCAGCCTTCTGACTGTGTGTGTGTGTTCAGCCTCTGTTTGTGGCTTTTTTGAGTAGAGGTTTGATGATGCCAACCTTAAAAGCCCAGGGAACATAACCTGTTAGTAATGACAGATTGATCTGGTCTAATATAAAAGTGCCAAATCAGGGGCAAAACATCTTTAGAAGATCAGTTGGGATGGGGTCCAAAAGACAGGGGTTTGGATCTAATGATTGTTGAGGACAGTTCAGCGAGATCTATAGAGAGAAGGTCCAGAGATAACTTAGGCCTGCAGACATTTCAGGGCTGCTGCAGATGACACACATGATCTCTTAACAGTTGAGGGAAGGATGCAACAAATTCTTTTTCTAATATCTTGATTTTACTAGTAAAGAAATCCATAAAGTCATTGCTGCTGAGAGCTGAGGAATAGCTGGCTCGAAGCAGGAGTTGTGACTCTTTGTCAGCCTGGCTACAGTGCTGAACAGAAACCCGGGGTTATTCTATTTTCCTCTATTAATTTGGGAATAATAGGCAGTTCTTGCCTTCACGAGGGCTGATTTGTATGTTATAATACTATCTTTCCAGGAAAGGTGAAATTCTTCTTATATTAGTGGATCGCCACTCTCTAACCGCGGAGGACCTCATTGTCTAAAGTGCTTAATCGTGTGTCAAAAACCAGGAGCTAGCTTCTCTGCTTGATGGCTTTCTTATTCTGTTTTATAGGCCACATTGTTCAGTGCTGTGTGCAGTGTAGCTGCAGTATTATCAACAAGATAATCTATATGTACTGGACTAGTAGTTCAGACCAGATAAAGACAACTGCGGGGTCTCAAGGTCAGGAGACAGAGTTCATCGGACAGACTCTGAGTGACGCTGGGCTGAACCCGCCTCCACCAGAGCACAGAGCCTACAGAGATTCATGGGATGATTCAGGATCTGGACAAGTTCATTAACAACTGGTCACAGAGCAGTGCACCGCTGAGACAGCTGCTCCAGACTGATGCAGAGTGGGAAGAAGCTCACAGCAGAGTTCCTCTGATCCAGGACCATGACAGAGACCATAACGAGACCATCAGTCACCGTGTCACAAAGATCACAGGTCACAGCGACTCTGCCAACGAAAGCAGACAGGTACAACCTCACATCCAACCAGATCAGGTAGACCAGAGTCCTGCAGGGACCAGAGAAGCAGCACTGACTGTGACTGTGACTGAGATGTGAGCGCCATCTTTACCAGGAGAAGGTCCACCTCCAACGCTTTTGGATCCAGGAATGTTCATGTTGAGCTTCTCATGTTCATGTGGACTCCATCAGTTTGGGCAGTGGAGCCGCTTAAAAGTGTCCTGCAGTGAACATCCAGGGAGTTCTTGTGACTTGTTAAGCAGAGGGACGCTTCTGTGTCAGAGAGGTGTGTCCCCTCCCAGGTACCTGTGTACCCGAGGAGGAGCTGCACATTTATTACGTCTAGGGTCCAGGTTGTGACATACATGTAGATGGCTGTTCATGAAACCAGCTTCAGTCAACATGGCAGCTTGCAGGGCTGACGCTGTTTCTGACCCCGTCACAGAGTGCAGCAGCCCGCCTACACCCACCTACACCTGTCTACACCCGCCTACACCTGTCTACACCCACCTACACCCACCTAGAGTCTGGTTCCTCTGATCCAGGAGTGAGGACGGGTCTCTGAGGAGACGTTGCATCCTACAGGAAGTCTTTCAGTGGGAGACACACCCCCTCTTCAGATATCAGTCACTGATTGGACGCTGCAGTTGATTGAGCGAGTGTCTGGTTCAAGTCTGTGGCAGCAAACCTGTTTGTTTGTCAGACAGGTTTTCATTTTCATCCGTGACACTTTATCACAGAGACAGTCACAGAGAGTCTTTCAGCAGCACCTTCGACTTCACTACCACGTGTCAGCCCGCTTTCACTGCAGTTTCACTGAGACCCTTGGTCCAAACAGTTTCCAGAGTCCAGAGGAGCTCGAACATCAGCCCAAAGACGCATTCTCAGAGCAGCATGGACTTCACTCAGAGCAGCTGCTGCTGCTGCACTGACAGATACCACGGCCTCATACACCGCCCTGCAGGTGGTCACATGACTTCCTGACAATATGACACGTAGAGAAAAGTGTGTCAGCGATACGACCGTGATGAGCTGTGACCTGATGTCTAAAGGTTCAGAGGCTGATGGATATAACTGTCAGCATCTCACTCCCCCGAAACATTCACGCCACATCAGATATGATAGGATATGACATCAGCAAGACTCTGTGATATGTCATGTGATCCCAGACCTGCCTGACCAGCAGAGGAGCAGCTGGAGACGCTCTGAATGGCTCCACCAGAGCTGGAGATGCTGTCAGTCGGGCCATAGAGGAGAGCAGCTTTGAGACACTTCATGGTGATGTGTGTGTGTGTGTGTGTGTGTGTGTGTGTGTGTGTGTGCGCTTCCTATCTCAGACACACACAGCTTATGAAACCCACCTCACCATCACTTTCAGCCAATGAGAAGCCAAGAAGCACTCAGCTGACATCACTGATGACACCGGGTCAGTCCGCTAACAAAAAGAGTGTTTCCTGCAACTGCTGGAGAGCTAACCACAGCAGCGCCAAGGCAGAGAGTGAAGGGAGCAGCGCCGCTCTGAGCGATCATGGAACCTTTCTGTGCTGGTCTCAGTGACCCAGGGTCAACATGGACCGTCCGTCTCCACAGTGGCTGCTGCTGAGTGAGTACAGCTCTGATTCACGTGTGTTACAGGCTGCACTCAGACTCAACAGGTCCGACGCCAGCAGCTGGTCACATGAGGAGTCTGAGCAGCAGGTCCATTTAGGACAGTCAGGAGCTTTTGACTGTTTCACATGATCGTCTTCACTCAAACCAGAGCAGATTGAAACATGTTGCAGCTGAAGAAGCTGCAGAGCGACTTTAGTGTTTGCTCAGACTCTGGTGTCTGCGCAGATTCATCCATGTCCCTCTAGCTCACTGCTGTCCTCAGCGCCTGTCTCTTGGTCCAGGCCTCGAGTCTCATCTGTCTTCTGCAGAGTTGTCTGAAATCACTGTGTGGCTGTTTCAGCAGACAGCCAGGGTTTCCGTCTTGTTGCATCCAACCAACCTGGAGTATCGCTTTTAGCTCTGGACCTCAGTGCTGTGCAGCTCAACACACCAGAGTATGCTTCTCTGTGCTGGCTGGAACTACATCGCTGCAGAAGACCAACCAATCAAACCTTTGCATGTTGGAAACATGAAGCCTGGTCTTCTGCTGCGTTCGACACCAGCTCAGAGTTACACCTGACAACACGCAGAGAGCAGGAAGAGTCCAGCTCAGACCTGAAACACAGAAGAGATCAGTGCAGCTCAGCTGGAGAAAGAAGGAGCGTGAGGGATGTTGTTAGGAGATGCTGATGATCATTTTTAACAGCACATGTTCCTCCCAGCAGCCTCTGACGAGTCCCAGCAGCTTCCTCAGTTGTTTGAAGGAGACTCTGTCTCTCTGAGCTGTGAGGAGGACGACAGCTCTGCTGGATGGACGCTGAGGAGGAACACCAGCAGAGAAACCAGGACCCAGTGTGGCGACTGGGGAACATCAGCTGGTTCCTCCTGTAGCTTCAGCTACACTGACCCATGTAGGGAGTTTACTGGTGAGTCCACAGAGAGTGAGCAGCCAGGAACAGCATCAACATCACTGTCAACAGAGAGGAGACTGGTGAGTGTGTGTTATGAAGCTGTGTGTAGACAATTAAACGCTGTAGTTTGTCTCCATGTTCAGGTGGAGCAGTGATCCTGCAGAGTCCTGTCCTCCCTGTGATGGAGGGAGATGACTACTCTGAGCTGTCAATCAAAGCACCACTCCCTCCAACCTCACCACCAATTTCTATAAAGATGGCTCCCTCATCAGGACTGAGCCCACGGGTCACATGACCATCCGCCATGTTTCCAGGTCTAATGAAGGCCTCTACAAGTGTCACATGAGCAGTGGAGAGTCTCCACCCAGCTGGATCTCTGTCACAGGTGAGCAGGTTAAAGACTCTCTGGGTTTGTTCCTGAGCTGACGACACAGCAGTCAGTAGAGAAACAAACAGAGCTGCTGAACGCGATCGACCTCACCTCTCCTGTTTGTTCTTTCAGAGAAACCAAAATCTACAAGTCCTCCTTCACCCACCACTGACAGTTATTACACCACTGACACTTACACAGGTGAGCAGGTGATCTTTGAATTCAGTACGCATTTCACCCAGATTCACTTGACCAGGTGGGATTCTCTCTGCAGCCCCGCCCCCTGCCTCCGTGCTCAGACTGATCTGCCACCTGGTGGTGTTCTGTCCGTACTGCATCTCCACTGTCCTCATGGTGGTGTCTTTGTACAGACACAGGCCGCAGGTAACTCTGACTCAAATCCACTGACCTTACAATCAATCAGCCCCATTGATCAGTCTCATTGACTGGGCCCATTGATCAGTCTCTGTCTCTCCTGCTCTGATGTGGTGACAGGCCCGCCCATGATGCTGACCTCCGCTAACCCAGGATGAGGCGGTGATGTCTGTGATGATGCTCATCAGTGTTGTTACTACAGAGCACGACTTGAGCTGAACGTGTCCAAAGTGTCAGCTCTTTTGAAATGTTTGAGGAAACCAGCAGAAAAACCTCCGATCTGAACGTTGGAGGACCCAGAACTGGTCCCTGTGGAGCTCCACATGCTCCAGTTCAGCAGCAGCAGCAGAGCCTCAGCTCCTCCCGCCTCATGAAGTCATGTTTGTTTGTGCAGAAGAGAGATTTTAATCTGTTCATATCAAATAAAACATTGTGTCTCTCAGTTTGGTGATTGTGTGGTTTTTGTTTCTGCGCTCATCGCTCACTGGAACAACATCAGGCAGGTCTATGATTATAGCTTCAACAGTGTGTGTGTCTGTATAAAACCTGCAGCCGCCAGGAAAAACAGGCCCTGATGGTGTTTGTGATGGTTAAACCAAGCTTTCTCAGAAAAAACCTGCTCATTAGAAGTTCATCGATTGCTCAAACACACAAAGTGTGAGTCTGTGCTGCTCACACTCTGCGGTCGAAGCTTAAGTTTGTTTTGTTCTTCTTTGTCGCTGTCTTTAGGAGGGGTGTGGCAGTTAACCACAACCAAACCAAATAGAGTCAAGTTTTCCATCAACAGCTTTGTGAAACCACAGAACCAATACCTAGGCAAATAAGGTGAAACAGAAGTTTATTGATCCTGCAGAGACGCAGCAAGAGGAGCAGAAGAAACATCCTGAGCAGTGAGGGTCTCTGTGGACCCCAAAGGTCTGGCCTGAGGGGTGAAGGTCGGCCTCAGTGAAGAGTAGACCCTGAACACACACAGAAGATCAAGATTAAAGATCTCCTCAAGTATGCTGTTAGCTTAGCTTAGCATAAAGATAGGAGGCAGGGGGAAAAAGCCTGTTCGTGTCAGCTGATGTGTAACGTGTAGAGGCAGCTGTACCTCTGCCCTGCTTCTGACTTTATGTCTTTGATGACAATTCTGTCCATAACTGACGTCTTCTGCTCGCCTCACCTCCGAGTAAACGACAGCATCGCGGTCTGAAAGTACACAGTAATCACAGTACTGCAGTACTACAACTGATACCACAACACTGACTGCTACAACACCACAGCAGGTCCTGCAACACACCAAGAAGAGTATTCATGCTGTATAAATAAAGTCATATGTCATCACGAATGGCATCAACACTGCTGTGACTAATAACAGAGTGAATATAAGGGCGGTGTATTCATCTGAAACAGGAAACTGGACTACCACAGAGCTTTCACTGATCTGTGCACATCGGCACATTTCACCACCAGAAACATAACTAGCTAAAGCAGAGCGGCTCGTCCCGGAAGCCTGAACTCCCCTGATCTGTGCAAAGTTCAGGAATCAAATTAAACCACCAGGCTCCTTAAAGCTGGTTTCATGTTAGCTGAGCGAGCAGACGCTCACACTCTGTGTGTGGCTTCTGCAGAGAAGCTGCACAGCCGGAGGGGAACATAAACCACAGTGTCATCTAACGGAGGAACTGGACGTCTACCGTTTCTGCATGTTGAGACTGTGTGGCTTCATTATGCTGACATGTTATCAGTTGTCTAAGCGCCTGAAGCAGCTTATTTAGTCTGACATGAATAAATGTGATTGAGCGATTAAGAACACAAAGAAATAGAATTTTTGCCATATATTGTTAAACATGTGCACAGTTTGACCGAGCGTGTGATCTGAAGGGTTCAAAGGCGTTTCATCACATTAAATGAATAGACTCTCAAACAGATCAGCTGCTGTCTAGTTATATAGGTTTGTGAGTTGACAGACACAAATCTGAACTTTCTCTGCTCTTATTTTTCTGTTTTCTTCTGGCGCTTCTTTAAAGGATACCGACCTCTGCTTATCCAATAAACAGGAAGCTGGACGACCTCAGAGCCGTCCAGCACTCTGATTCAGGCCTAGTGGACTGAAAACACAGAGCTTGAACTTTATCAAATATCAGTCTGTAAAAGTGGTAAACAGTAAAACTGAGCACTGGTCCTCACAAAGGTACAAGAACACACACCGTCCCTGAGTGAATCAGTAAAACCATCATTACCTCCACCTCGTCTGATTGGCTGTTGATGGGGGCGTGATATTCTGACATCGCTGTATGTGATGTCATCTGTGATGTCATCGTCTCCATCTTCATTGCCTGCAGTGAACCACAACAAACAGACAGTTGAACTAGCTTGAGCCTCTCTTTGCATCATCACAGTTGACGCCTGTCTGACACATTCAACAAGTGTTCGTGATTTTAATGTGGGACCACAGATCATGTGACTGTTCCCACCTTCTGCTCTTTGCATGCACACACCATCTCACCAGGAGGACCAGGAGGACCAGGAGGACCAGGAGGACCAGTGGAACCAGAACAAAGAGAGAGAGGACAGGCACCGGCTTAGAGGGACTGGCTGTGGTGTAATAACTGTCAGTGGTGGGTGAAGGAGGACTTGTAGATTTTGGTTTCTCTGAAAGAACAAACAGAAATTGAGGTCGATCGTTCAGCAGCTCTGCTTGTTTTCTTACTGACTGCTGTGTCAGCCAGCTCTGTGAACAAACCTGAGTCTTTAACCTGCTCACCAGACAGAGATCCAGCTGGAAGGAGACTCTCCACTGCTCATATGTGACACTTGCAGAGGCCTTCATCAGACCAGAAACATGGCGATGGTCAGGACCCAGTGGGCTCAGACCTGATGAGGGAGCCATCTTTATAGAAAGTGGCGGCGAGGTTGGAGGGAGGGGTCTTTGATTGACAGCGCAGAGTGACATCATCTCCCTCCATCACAGGAGACAGGACTCTGCAGGATCACTGCTCCACCTGAACATGGGAGACAAACTACAGCTGCTAATTGTCTACACAGCTTCACCTCAACACACACTCACCAGTCTCCTCTCACCAGTGACAGTGATGTTGATGCTGCCCCTGGCTGCTCCCTCTCTGACTCATACAAACCCACTGTCCCATGGGTCAGTGTAGCTGAAGTTGCTAAAGAGGAACCAGCTGATGCTCCCTGTGTCTGCACACTGGGTCCTGGGTTTCTTGCTGGTGTTCTCCTCAGCCCATCCAGCAGAGCTGTCGCTCCTCTCTCACAGGTTTGCCAGAGAGACAGAGTCTCCTTCAAACAGCTGAGAGCTGCTGGGGACTCACCGTCAGAGGTTAAGCTATGAAATATGCTGGTTAAAGATGATCATCAGCATCTCTAACAACATCCTCACGCTTCCTTCTTTCTCCAGCTGAGCTGCACTGATCTCCTCTGTGTTTCAGGTCTGAGCTGGACTCTTCCTGCTCTCGCGTGCTGTTGTGTAACTCTGAGCTGGTGTCGAACGCAGCAGAAGACCAGGCTTCATGTTTCCAACATGCAAAGGTTTGATTGGTTGGTCTTCGTGTTTATGTAGTTTCCAGCTGACACAGAAGAAGCATACTCACCTTGGTGTGTTGAGCTGCACAGCACTGAGGTCAGAGCTAAAGAGAAACGATACTCAGGTTGGTTGATGCAAATAAGACGGAAACCCTGGCTGTCCTGCTGAGGAAACAGCCACACAGTGATTTCAGACAACTCTGCAGAGAACAGATGAGACTGGAGGCCTGGACCAAAGAGACACGGCGCTGAGGACAGCAGTGAGCTAGAGCAGCTGGGACATGGATGAATCTGCGCAGACACCAGAGTCTGAGCAAACACTAAAGTCGCTCTGCAGCTTCTTCAGCTGCAACATGTTTCAATCTGCTCTGGTTTGAGTGAAGACGATCATGTGAAACAGTCAAAAGCTTTCTCCTGACTGTCCTAAATGGACCTGCTGCTCAGACTCCTTATGTGACCAGCTGTTGTGGCTGGACCTGTTGGGAGTCTGGAGGCAGCCTGTAACACACATGAATCAGAGCTGTACCACCAGCAGCAGCCACTGTGGGAGACGGACGGTCCATGTTGACCCTGGGTCACCTGAGACCAGCACAAGAAGGTTCAGCGGTCGCTCAGAGCGGCACTGCTCCTTCCTCTCTGCGCGGCGCTGCTGTGGTTCGCTCTCAGCAGTTTGCAGGAAACACTCTTTTTATTTAGCGGACTGACCCGTGTCATCAGTGATGTCAGCGAGTCGCTAACGGCCGCTCTCATTGGCTGAGAAGTGGGTGAGGGTGAGTTTCATAAAGCTGTGTGTGTCTGGAGATAGAAGCGCACACACACACACACACACACACACACACACACACACACACACACACATCACCATGGAAGGCCCTGAAGCTGCTCTCTGGCGGCCCGACTGACAGCATCTCCAGCCCTGGTCTGGAGCCATTCAGACGTCTCCAGCTGCTCCTCCATGGTCCGACAGGTCACAGGATCACATGACATCACAGTGCGCTTGATGTCATATCCTATCATATCTGGATGAGCCGTGTTTTCAGGTGAGATGCTGACAGTTATATCCATCAGCCTTCTTGAACTTTTTTAGACATCAGGTCACAGCTCACGGTCAGATCAGCTGACACACTTTTCTACGGTCATATTGTCAGGAAGTCATGTGACCACCTGCAGGGCGGTGTATGAGGCCGTGGTATCTGTCAGTGCAGCAGCAGCAGCTGCTTTGAGTGAGTCCATGCTGCTCACAGGCTGCGTCTTTACATGGGCTGATGTTCAGGCTCCTCTGACTCTGGAAACTGTTTGGACCAAGGTCTCAGTGAACTGCAGAGCGGACGACAGTATGAGCAGTGAAGTCAAGGTGCTGCTGAAAGTTCCTCTGTGACCGCTTTCTGTGATAAAGTGTCACGGATGAAAATGAAACCTGTCTGACAAACAAACAGGTTTGTCATTACAGACTTGAACCAGACACTTGATCAATCAGCTGCAGCGGCCCAATCAAGGTGACTGATATCTGAAGAGGGGCGTGTTCCACTGGAAAGATCTCCCTAGGATGCAACGCTCTCCTCAGAGACTCTGTCCTTGCTCCTGGATCAGGAGTGAATGGAAGCTTCCAGACCCAGGCGGTGTAGGTGGGTGTAGACAGGTGTAGGCGGATGTAAGCGGTGTAGACAAGTGGTGGTGGGTGCAGGCGGCTGTTGCACTTCAGACGGGTCAGAAACAGCGTCAGCCCCTGCAAGCCGCCATGTTACCTAGTTACCTCTATGAACAGCCATCTACATGGGCGTCCACAACTCGGACCCCTGAACATGTCATCATGCAGCTCCTCCTCAGGCAATAGAAGTGTGTACCTGGGAGGGACACACCTCTGACACGAACGGCCCCTGTAACAAGCTCCGAGAAATTCTGACGTTCACTGCAGGACACTTAAACTGACTCACTGCCCAAACTGATGAGTCCCATGAACATGAAGCTCAACATGAACATTCCTGATCCAAAGCTGCTGGAGGTGGACCTTCTAGTAAAGATGACGTCATATCTCAGTCACAGTCACAAAGGTGTTGCTTCTCTGGTCCCTGCAGGACTTTGGTCTACCTGATCTGGTTGGATGTGAGGTTGTACCTGCCTGCTTGTTGGCAGAGTCGCCAGACCTGTGATCTTTGTGACATGGTGACTGATGGTCTCTGTCATGGTCCTGGATCAGAGGAACTCTGCTGCTGAGCTTCTTCCCACTCTGCATCAGTCTGGAGCAGCTGTCTCAGCGTGCACTGCTCTGTGACCAGTTGTTAATGAACTTGTCCAGATCCTGAATCATCCCATGAATCTCTGTAGGCTCTGTGCTCTGGTGGAGGCGGGTTCAGCCCAGCGTCACAGTCTGTCTGATGAACTCTGTCTCTGACCTTCGAGACTTGCAGTTGTCTTTATCTGGTCTGAGGTTGTCCTGTCTCGCTCTTCCACAGCATCTCCCCACACAAGCTAGTCCTCAGTAATAATTACAGGTCTCACTCATCAGTGCAGCAGGCTCTCTGGAGCAGCTCAGCTGGTATGACGAGAAGGCCACTTCTAGCCCTGATCAGCCTGGAGTCCCGGAACAGGCCTTTGCATTGGGCATACATGACCCCAACCTCTGCCACAGTGAGTAGGATAGCGCCTCTCCATCGCCTGATTCAGATCTTTGGGATCATTGCGTGTTCTGGTGTTCAGTCACCAGGCCGCTGACCCTCTCAGTTGGCTCACTTTGTTTTGCTCATTTGTTCCTCTGTCCTGAGTGCAGCAGGGATTCCTCTCGGTGCACAGTAGGTTTGACTGCATGATGTTCCAAGGTGGTGTTGACCAGGGGCAGACTTCCCTAATCCCTTTGAAGAGATCCTCATGGTCTTCTTTCTTTCACACAGTCTCTTCATCCTGTTGAATGACCTCACAGTCAGTTTTGTGTTTTTGACCTTTTACCCAAAGGCGCCATCTTGTGGCCAGAGAATGCAACGGATTTGCTTCTACATGTCTTCAGCCTCTGTTTCACCTCCAGAGCACTGAATGTCCTTCCTGACAATGCTGCAGTCTGCCCTGAGTCAGTTTATAATAATCTATGCTAATAATACTTTGGTGTTCATCTCCAGTTCTTCTGTCCATCTGACTTGCACATTGCTGCACAGTGATTTTTCTTGTGGCACACTTTACATGGCTGCCCTATGGCTGCACATTTCCTGCTCTTGCCTGTGTGCATGTGTATCTGCAACCTTGGCAGTTTGTCCATGGCAGCGTGTTTCATGGCTGTTGCTCCTGTGGTCGCTGCAAACACGTGACAGCTGGAAACTGAACCTGTCTCCAGATCAGCCCCATGACACTGCAGCTGCTGCCCTGCAGGGGGCAGTGCTGCCTGCAGGGCAGCAGAATACAGTGAGCAGGATCAGTAAACCTCGTCCACATAGTTCGGATCTGGATCACAGTGGTTTATTTTATCTTCAGTGTTCATGGTGGAAAGATCGTCATCACTGCCATCAGACTGTAAATCAGTGAAATTCTGGTTTCTGGAAGTTCTGGTTTAATTCATCGTCCAACCTCATGACTGCAAAACATTCAGTGCAGAAACATGAAATGATTTACTCCACACTCATGTTACATGAGCCTGACAGACAGGATGTTTTTATAGATCACACATTTTCATCATGAAACAGAAATATGCTGGACTGGCCTTGACCCACATCAGCCTTAAGTTTCGATCTTCGTTTGTCTCTGCCTGCTCTTTCTGTAAATCACATGACTGAAACAGGATCCACCCACTGAGGCTCAGTAACACTTCACTGTCTGCAAACTGCTTTCTGTTCAGTTCCAGTTCCAGCGGCTGTACACAGTCAGAGGATGTGCAGACAGACAGAGGCTGAACACAGTCAGAGGCTGAACACAGTCACAGGCTGAATGCTGCAGGAGAGCGTCCACTCAGCTCCAATGGCTCAGTTCATGTTCCTGTTCATGTTCCTGCTGCTTCCTCTGTCTCAGGCTTCTCCAGGTAAAGAACAACGTCTCTTCCTACAGATGGATTCAGCACCAGGTCTCACACGTTGTCTTGTTCTAGAAAAGTCACTGTTTATCTCTGATTCTGGATCATGAAGGTGTTTGAATAAAGAAAGTCTGAAATGTGACTTCTGTTGCTGCTGCAGCATGCAGCTTTGAAATGTGCTGTTTGCTTCGATAACTAGAGGAAGGGCGTGGCCTGTTTCTGTTGACCAGGGAAACATCTACAGTACGTCTGTTTGACAGACGCATAGATGGTCTAACAATCGTCTAAGGTGTCGAATCATCGGCCACGCCTGAGTCTGAACGAGGTTCAGACAAAAGAAGTGTTGGCGCTGTGGCGCAGCATGAAATGAGGAAGTGGCCGATGTTGAATAGTTTCATGGCTGTGATGACGACACGTCACCATAATCTATTTACATTGTTACCAAATCAGTCTGAAGCCTGAGCGACTCAGGGCTCGGCCTGAAGCAGCTTCATCTGAAACTGTTATCTGAAGACAAACAGAAGTAGGAGCACGACGGCCAGATCGAGGTGTTAAATGGCTCAGAGTTCAACCAACAATGACCTGAAAACAGGAGAGAGCAGCTCGGTCTCCTGCTGAGAAGCTCCAGAGATGGTCCTCAGTGACATCAGATCAGGCGAGAAACCCGGGTTTATCACACTTTTACAACCAGCAAACATGGCGACAAGCAGCCGGAGGAAAGAGCCTTTCAACATGAAACAAAGACACTTGCTTGTAGCGTGGACAACATCACAGTGACTGGTTGAAGTCAGGTTGATTGGCTGGTTGGTCCTGACTGCAACATGAACCCCAAACCTTTTTCTCTGGGGCTTCCTTAGAAACTGAGGAAGCTGTGCTGGGACAAAATGCCACCCTGACATGTAGGACTGATGTTACCGACATCATGCTTGTGAAGTGGACCAGACCTGACCTGCAGAACAATGGGTACGTCCTTTTTACAGAGAAGGACGTTTGTTACTACTACACTACCAGCATCCACCCTTAGGGACCGAGTGAGCTGGTGACCCATCTGAAGAGTGAGATGTCTTTAATCCTGAAGAACGTGACCCATAGCAACGCTTGGAACATACGTAAGTGTCGCAGTTTCACAAGGTCGTTCAAGACCGAAAAGAGCCATCACTGATCCGCTAATCAAAAGGGATTAATCTGGTGGTTGGCAGGTGAGATGTTTGTGGAGAGCTGTCTGTGCGCATGTAGCATGATCAGCAGATCAGACACAGGATCACTGTCCAGTCTTTACCTGACTAATGTGAATGTTGATTTTCAGGCCCTCAGTCTGGAAATGCTGCAGATACAAACGCTGCAGATAGAAACGCTGCAGATGGACATCAGACACATCATCATGTTGGGCTGGCTGTGACCGTTGCAGCTGTTGCACTGGTTGGTCTGTTGCTGCAGTTCATCCGTAGTCGTGAGACAAAGACCCACGCCATGAACCCGCTGCCCCTGCAGCCGAAGACAGATGAGTTTGGTTCGACTCTGGATGAACGTCTTTGCTCCTTTCAGCATCATCTACTGGATGCTGACGCCGCTTGTCTTTCACCAGTGTTTGGTTGCTGTGACCTTCTCCTGTGGAGGGTTCATGTCCACGCCTCTGGTAGCTGCAGCTGCAGATAACAGGAGGCGATTTCACTTTTGACAGTTTTAAAACAGGTTCAGTCTAGCGATGAGCATAGCACTGGAATCACGACCGGCAATATCTCAGGGCTCTTACAAACAGAGAACAAAGTCATGATCACACCCAGCAGCTGCACAGGAGCATATACAGATTGTGTACCGTGTGTTAGTTGTTTGGTTTATTGGCATAAAGTCCTGCCACAGAGCTTGACTCTGAACCAACACTCATGGTCACGGTCGTGCCAGCCGACATTTTGTTTTTGATATTCTAAATATATTGTCATGGTTTTATGGAATAAAAGTGATGAAAACAAGTAAAAGCCCAGCTTAACCTCACAGGAAGTCAAGGTGACGCAGATGCATTCATGTGCCGTGACTGACCCCGGAATAAACCGTGTTAACTCCACAGACTGCTCGTTGTTGTTTGATGAAGCCAACGTCAAAACACTGATTCACCTGTGGCCTGGACTTTACTTTTGCAGCAAAGAAGTTTTATTATGAACGTAAGAAGCAAAGGAAACAGGAAGCAGCCGTGTTCTGATGACAGGGACACAGACAGGCCTGTTAGTCCAGGATATGCTCATGTGATCTCCTCTGTTACTGTGTAACTCACTGATTCTTCAGATGAGGGACAGACATCAGCAGCGCTGCACTGGGCACACACACACACATATTGTCACTAGTAGAATACAAGATAAAAAACCTTTAACATAGAAAAGATAATCGAGGCTGACAGGAGAACAGAAAATAAACATTAACAGAATCAATTCAATTCAATTCAATCAATTAATTCAATTCAATTCAATTTTATTTATATAGCGCCAATTCACAACAAAAGTCATCTCAGGCATTCTACAAACAGAGCAGGTCTAGACCACACTCATTACTATTAATTACACCCAACAGTTCCACTATGAGCAAGCACTGGGCAACAGTGGCAAGGAAAAACTTCCTTTCAACAGGCAGAAACTCCAATGATCCTGGATCAGGGTGGACGGACATCTGTTCACCGGTTGGGGAAAGAGAGAGAGAGAGAGAAAAGTACAATATAGAATAATGACAGCATAGCAGCAGAGGACACGGGTAGGTCGGTGGAGCCATGTGTCGATGTTCAGCTCTGGAGTCATGTATCTGTAGAGAGGTACAGAGAGAGAGACCAGAGAGAAACAAGCACAGCACTAGGGAGAGAGAGGGACACAGAGTTAATGGAGTTTAAGGAGAGAGAGAGGGAAGAGGAGATGTGGAGACCATCGATGGGATGTCCCCAGCAGCCTCGGCCTATAGTGCAGCATAACTAGGGGATGGTATGTGATGGTGAAGTTCAGATGGTAACTAGAGCTAGCTAAAAGTTGCTTCTAACGCTAGCTGTTTTAAGCTTACTTCAAAAGTAGAGAGGGTGTCTGCCTCTTGGACCCAGGAGGTCTGAGGAGAGAGAGAGAGAGGAGAGGAGGAGTGTGGAGACCATCATGGGACGTCCCGCAGCAGCCTCGGCCTCTAGCAGCATAACTGAGGGGTGGCATTAAGGAGCACCGTGACTCAACTATGGGGTTTAGTTATCACAAGTAAAACTATAAATTCAGAGTTGTAAGCTTTGTCAACAAGAAGGTTTTAAGTTTTACTTTAAAAGTAGAGAGGGTGTTCGCTTCTCGGACTCCAGACTGGCAGCTGGTTCCCACAGGAGAGAGAGCCTGATATTAAAAGCTCGCCTCCCATTCTACTTATGGAGATTCTGGGAACCACAAGCAAACCTGCACTCTGGGGAGCAAGTGATCTGTTGGGGTATTAGGGACTTAGCATCTCATTGAGGTACACGGAGCTTGGCCATTAAGGGCCTTGTAGGTAAGAAAGAAGGACTCTAAAATCTATTCTGGACTTTACAGGGAGCCAATGAAGAGAAGCTAAAACCGGAGAAATATGATCTCTCTTGCTCATTCCCATCAGAACCCTCAGCAGCATTTTTTGATGAGCTGAGGCTCCTGTGAGGAGCTAGTCGGACAACCCGACAACAAGGGAATTGCTATTATCCAGCCTGAGGTAACAAATGTATGGATCTATGGCATCATTTTTGGACAGGATACTCCTAATCTTAGCTATGTTGTTGCATCTGTACAATGTTTTGTTGTAGTATATAATCATATAACATATTTACAGTCATTTCCTTAGTGCAGCTGAGTATTGGGACATGTTCCAGTTTGAAGAAATCAGTGAACTGTGTAATGTGTCTCTTCTTCTTTATAAACTATTTGACTTTTACAACTCCATAAATGCAGCTGTTGTTGGTATTTGCGTCTGAACGAGCTGTGTCTCTGTGCTGTGCTGCTGCTTAACCACAGACGCGAATTGCTTTCACTCAGAGAATCAGGTGTCGTCTTTGTTCTGTTGCTAGGAGTTCAGCCTTCTGACCCTGACAGACCACACCAGACCGGACTGACATTTAAACAACAAACACCAGTGAGACAAGAGCAATGAGGTTAAGAGCATTTAGTTTGGACTTGCTGCTCTTGCAACAAGGGAACAAACCTTTATACACTTCAGTTACACAAGCCTCACATGTCAGATACACATGCATCAGGTAAACAGATGTCATCCTGTTCTTTTATTGTTGTAATTCAGTGCCCTGCCTGCTGTAACCTCTCTAAACCATGACCTTCTGCATCTCTGAGACACAGAAAGTCCACTATCTTTTGGCCTTGGTGATGGACTTTGGTTTGTCTTCAGGAACCCATCCGTTAATGCCTGTACTGTCAGTCCTTGATTAACAATCACGTTAAGTCATAAAGGTGTAAGACAAGGATTAAGCAAAAGGATTAATCAGGACTGACGAACTCGTATATTTAGGGGATCAACCTAAACACTAGGGAGTTTCGAGAGTACATACAATTTTAATCAAAGCGAAGGAACATACATTTTTCTAACAGTGACTGACTTTCTGACATTTGACGATTCCAGAATAAAAGCTGAAACCCTGCAGGAGGTTGGGTGTTGAGTAGCTCAGCCTGTAAGCAGGATCACACCGTCATCCTTCCTGTGTCACGTTCATTGCAGCTCTTCTGTGATACAATTCAACGTGAATCAATCCTGCTTGTGAAACAAAAAGTCCCCAGAGTACTTCAGTCTCTGTTTTGACTGCAGGCTTTATGACTTGGTGCTGCAGGAGCAAATGACATGTGGCAGAAAGAGAAATAGACAAATATGAGTCCTCATTAGAGGACTGTCCAGGTCCTGGTGTCAGTCCTGAGGCGACCTCACAGTCGGTGGAAAGTTTCCTGAAACTCTAACGCCTGGCGTCGCGTGATGCGACGCGGGCAAACGTGTTGGCACAAAAGAAAAACCCACAGTGGGCCCCTGAAGCAGCGCGGCACTGACTATAGCAACACGTCTACTGAACACTGAGCTTATTGAAGGTTCAACAGGAGTCATTAAAACCAAACTAATGAAACCGGGATTTGAATTAATGTGTATGCTTACAACCTCCAGAGGAGACCCGCTGACGTCTGTAACCAACACACTGAAGAGTGGGTTTTTACTGGCACAACATATAAAAAACATATAACAGGTTCCTCCTGTGAAGGAGGGTGTGTGTGTGTGTGTCTGAACATGTTGTTCTTTATTCTTGAAGCCAGCCTCTCCCTCAGGACTACAGCAACTGTGTGTGTGTGTGTATGTGTGTGTGTGTGTGTGTGTGTGTGTGTGTGTGTGTGTGTGTGTGTGTGTGTGTGTGTGCATGCCTGTATAAGTGGGAGGCAGGGGTAGTGTTTCAAAAGGTCAACAAGCATGGTTTGGTTTATTTGGAAAAAACAAATATGTTGACGTTTGAATCTGCAGCAGGTCATGTTACATTCAGGCGCCCGCGGCTCATGTCTGATAAACATGTTGATAAAAGGTTTGACTGAGGCCCTGTTCACACAGCAGAGGAAAAACAAGACAACAAACAAACTATCGCTCTCACACGTTTGTTTGGACACTCTGAGGTGAACAGGCGAGACAAAGAACATGAATGTTTCTGATGAACTTCTCTGTCTCTTTACCAGATCTGCAAGGAGAGATCATATTTGGTTTTTAGCTTCTTCTTCATTGGCTCCTGTAAAGTCCAGAATAGATTTTAAAGTCCTTCTTTCTTACCTATTAAGGCCCTAATGGCCAAGCTCCATTGTACTTCAATGATGCTAAGTCTTTATTACCCCTAACAACAGATCACTGCCTCCCCAGAAAGTGCAAGGCTTGCTTGTGGTTCCCAGAATTTCCAAAGTAGAATGGGAGGCTTGAGCCTTTTAGCTCAGGCTCCTGTGAACCACAGCTGCTAGCTCCGTCCTAAGAGGTGACACCTCTACTTTTTAAAGTAAAACTAAAAACCTTCTTTGTTCGACAAAAGCTATAACCTAGTTATAGTTTTACTTATCATGATAACTAAACCCCATAGTTAGTCACAGTTACCCTTAATGCCACCTCAGTTATGCTTGAGGCCGAGGCTGCCAGGACGCCCCATGATGGTTCCGCACTCCTCCTCTCCTCTCTCTCTCAGACCCATCCTCTCATCTGTAAACCATGTCTACATGTCATTAACTCTGTGTCCTCTCTCCCCTAGTGCTGTGCTTGTTTCTCTCTGGTCTCTCTCTCTGTACCTCTCTACAGATACCTGTGGCTCCAGAGCTGAACATCTCATCTGTGGCTCCACCGACCTGCCTCGTGTCCTCTGCTGCCATTTATTATCATTATTGTATTATTATCATTATTGTCCTGCTAACAGCAGCCACAAAGTTAGACCCCCTGTTGCTCTACCATTTGTCAGTTTCATCTTTTATGTTCACCTGTATCTCTGTCTGGGTATGTGTCTCTCTCTCTCTCTCTCGCCTTCTCTCTTCCCCCAACCCAGTCAGGGGCAGATACATCCACCCTGATCCAGGATCTACCCAAGGTTTCTGCCTGTTAAAGGAAGTTTTTCCTTGCCACTGCTGCCAAGCGCTTGCTCATGGTGGAACTGTTGGGTGTAATTAACAGTAATGAGTGTGGTCTAGACCTGCTCTGTTTGTAAAGTGCCCTGAGATGACTTTTTGTTGTGAATTGGCGCTATATAAATAAAACTGAATTGAATCTGTCAGATCTGATGGCAGCACACAGCTCTGCAGAGATGTGTTGCTGTGACTCCAAAGAGCCCAGGGTTACTGAAGCTGAGTCTCTGCTTTACTGGTTAGTGATGTGTTGCTGTGACCCAGAGTTCTGCAGCATTGAAGCTAAGTCTCTGCTTTTAATACAGCAGATGTGTTGCTGTGACTTGGTGAGTCTCTCGCAGAGCAGCACTGAAGCTGAGTTCTCTGCTTTAATACAGTGATGTGTTGCTGTGACTCCAGAGTCTCTTGCAGAGCATTGGAAGCGAGTCTCTGCTTTTAACACAGTGATGTGTTGTTGTGACTCCAGAGTCTCTGTTCTAGCTGAGTCTCTGCTTTAATACAGTGATGTGTTGCTGTGACTCCAGAGTCTCGGCTTAATACAGTGAGTTGCTGTGGACTCCAGAGTCTCTGCTTTAATACAGTGATGTGTTGCTGTGACTCCAGAGTCTCTGCAGAGCATTGAAGCTGAGTCTCTGCTTTAATACAGTGATGTGTTGCTGTGACTCCAGAGTCTCTGCAGAACATTGAAGCTGAGTCTCTGCTTTAATACAGTGATGTGTTGCTGTGACTCCAGAGTCTCTGCAGAGCATTGAAGCTGAGTTCTGCCTTTAATACAGTGATGTGTTGCTGTGACTCCAGAGTTCTGCTTTAATACAGTGATGTGTTGGCCGTGACTCCAGAGTCTCTGCAGAGCATTGAAGCCGAGTCTCTGCTTTAATACAGTGATGTGTTGCTGTGACTCCAGAGTCTCTGCAGAACATTGAAGCTGAGTTCCCCTGTTTTGTACTACAGTGATGTGTTGTTGTGACTCCAGAGTCTCTGCAGAGCATTGAAGCTGAGTCTCTGCTTTAATACAGTGATGTGTTGCTGTGGACTCCAGAGTCTCTGCAGAGCATTGAAGTGAGTCTCTGCTTTAATACATTGCCACTGTTGCCAAGTGCTTGCTCATGGTGGAACTGTTGGGTGTAACTAACAGTAATGAGTGTGGTCTAGACCTGCTCTGTTTGTAAAGTGCCCTGAGATGACTTTTTGTTGTGAATTGGCGCTATATAAATAAAACTGAATTGAATCTGTCAGATCTGATGGCAGCACACAGTTCTCTGCAGAGATGTGTTGCTGTGACTCCAGAGTCTCCGCAGAGCATTGAAGCTGAGTCTCTGCTTTAATACAGTGATGTGTTGCTGTGACTCCAGAGTCTCTGCAGAGCATTGAAGCTGAGTCTCTGCTTTAATACAGTGATGTGTTGCTGTGACTCCAGAGTCTCTGCAGAGCATTGAAGCTGAGTCTCTGCTTTAATACAGTGATGTGTTGCCGTGACTCCAGAGTCTCTGCAGAGCATTGAAGCTGAGTCTCTGCTTTAATACAGTGATGTGTTTCAGAAAGCAGCTTCTGACCTTTGCAGAGTCACAGAGAGAAGCTCTGTTTCAGCCACTGTGTTCGCGTCCTCTCTATCTGTGTCGCAGCGCCCTCTGCTGGATTAAACCAGACACTGACTCTCACAGACATCAGCCTGGACCCTCAGTCGCCCTGCAGGGGTCGCCTCCAGACTCCACTGATCCCCATCCCGTCCAACGTGCTTCAGATGGGCCAGAACAAGTCCCATGCTCCTCTCGTCCCACAGACAGAGGCCTTGGTGCCGGACAGTGCCGGGGTCCAGGCCTCGGTGGATCAGATGTTTGTGTGTCCCGCTGCTCCTGATTCAGAGACCAGTTGGTGGGCAGCAGACCGGTCTCAGTGAAGAGTAGACGACCTGCGGCTCTGCAGGAAACTCTGAACACACACACCAAGAAGGTCTCACATCAGTAAGAGGAAATGCAGTGCATCATGGGACTGTCGTCCAGGAGCCACGGACTCCATCACACACAAACATGTGTGGTTCTGCAGTGAACACACAAACCGTCCGGCAGCGTCACTGTTTTAATGAAGCGGTTCATCATCATCGATTGGCGTTAATGAGCAGCTGTACCTCTCGTCCTGATTGGTCGGATCACTATTTGTCCATAACTGAAGTCTTCCTCTGGTCTGACGGCCGAACAACCTGCTGCTGGATCCCTGCCTGAAACAGGAAACCATGGTTTTACACTCACAATGCACACACACTCACACACACACTGTAACTGCATGTACGCACACACACACACACACGCACAGAGACACACACACACACTGTCACTGCACACACACTGTCACTGCACGCACGCACACACACACAGACACACACACACACTGTCACTGCACACACACAGACACACTCTCACACACACATACACACTCACACACACACACTCACACGCACACACACTTCACACATACACACACACACACACTCACACACACCCCCTGCACACACGCACGCACACACACTCACGCACACACAGATGATGAGCTCAGGACACAGCTGTTGCTTCACTGTAACAGAGTCTCACCTCCAGCTTTCCTCAGGACACAGCGTCTTGTCAGTAGAACCAGTGCAGCCAGTACCACCAGGCCACAGAGCGATGGAGGACCCAGCTGCAGCCAGAGACCAGCAGAGCAGGACGGAGGAGGTGGAGAAGAGGGGACAGAGGAGGGTGGGGGGGTCATGGTGAGCTTCCCTGACGCAAATAAACAACAAATATAAATAATCAAACCTTGTTGTGCATCAGTTTGTGTCATTGTGCATCAGTTTGTGTCGTTGTGCATCAGTTTGTGTTGTCGTGCAGCAGTTTGTGTCGTTGTTGTGCATCAGTTTGTGTTGTCGTGCAGCAGTTTGTGTTGTTGTGCAGCAGTTTGTGTTGTTGTGCATCAGTTTGTGTTGTTGTGCATCAGTTTGTGTCGTTGTTGTGCATCCGTTTGTGTTGTTGTGCAGCAGTTTGTGTCGTCGTGCATCAGTTTGTGTTGTCGTGCAGCAGTTTGTGTCGTTGTTGTGCATCAGTTTGTGTTGTCATGCATCAGTTTGTGTTGTCGTGCATCAGTTTATGTTGTTGTATATCAGTTTGTGTTGTTGTGCATCAGTTTGTGTTGTCGTGCATCAGTTTGTGTTGTCGTGCATCAGTTTGTGTTGTCAGGTATCAGTTTGTGTTGTCGTGCATCAGTTTGTGTTGTCATGCATCCATTTGGAGGCTCTGTGGTTCTTCAGCGTTCATAAAAACACTTCAAAGACAGTTTTTTGGATCTTTTTGAAGAAGAATTATCTTTAACCTGTGACAGAGATCCAGCTGGGTGGAGACTCTCCACTGCTCATGTGACACTTATAGAGGCCTTCATCAGACCAGGAAACATGGCGGATGGTCATGTGACCCGTGGGCTCAGTCCTGATGAGGGAGCCATCTTTATAGAAAGCGGCTGTGAGGTTGGAGGGAGGGGTCTTTGATTGACAGCTCAGAGAGACATCATCTCCCTCCATCACAGGGAGGACAGGACTCTGCAGGATCACTGCTCCACCTGAACATGGAGACAAACATCCAGCTGACAACACCACCTTCTCGACAAACCTGACAGTGTTTACTGACAAAGATGAAGAACAGATGAGTTTTCTGTCCATGCTTCATCTTCTGCTTCACGTCTCCACCCCCCCCTTCTCCTCTGAACCTGCTCTGGATCTGATCTTCCCATAACTACTTGACTCCACCAGACTCGACTGACAAAAACAGTGATTTTAACTCTCAGAGGTCAGAAGGTGTTTGTCTGCTGCCACCTCCATCTGTTTGTTTGTTTGTGGTGCTGTGAGACTTCAGTGTTTTTAACCTTCAGCTCAGATTCACTGAAGTCACACAACAACACAAACAAGATCTCACCAGTGACAGTGATGTTGATGCTGTTCCTGGCTGCTCCCTCTCTGGACTCACACCAGTAAACTCCACTGTCAAATGGGACAATGAAGCTGAAGCTACAGGAGGAACCAGCTGATGTTCCCCAGTCGACTCCACACTGGGTCCTGGTTTCTCTGCTGGTGTTCCTCCTCAGCATCCATCCAGCAGAGCTGTCGTCCTCCTCACAGCTCAGAGAGACAGAGTCTCCTTCAAACAGCTGAGAGCTGCTGGGACTCGCGTCAGAGAGGCTGCTGGGAGGAACATGTGCTGGTTAAAGATGATCATCAGCATCTCCAACAACATCCCTCACGCTCCTTCTTTCTCCAGCTGAGCTGCACTGATCTCCTCTGTGTTTCAGGTCTGAGCTGGACTCTTCCTGCTCAGCAGCATCTGAACACAAAGAGCATCAACACCACATCTCCATCCATGAGAACATCAGAGTGAACACTGAAGAACACATGGAGGACCAAACACCAGCTCAGATCCTGGATTAGCATTGTGCTAACCAGCGTACAGGAGCTGTGGCGTCCTGTCAGCGGGATGTGGCTAAATCCTGGAGTGTCACACAGCAATGTTGAATCAAGCGTCTCTGTCTGAAGAAACTGGCAGGATTAAACTTCACTGTGACTGGATCTTCTATGATCACATGACTGATTAACTTTACTGACTGATGCTGAGGGGTTTAGACGTTAGCTAACGTTAACCCGCTCGCTAATGTGGACAAATTGCTAACTAGCTAATATTAACTAGCCTGCTTTCAAATGTTAGAACCATCAAAATATTATCTAAGTGATTATTTTGTTGGTTTGCTGACGTGAGCTAATGTGACCCCCGATGCTAATGTAGGACTTAAGCCTACAACCAGTGATGTAACTACACAAACCAAGGTGTGTAGCGACTGATTTCCACCAACGTTAGCCGGGAGTGTTAAGAGGCGGAGCTGCTGATGACAACATTGAGCCTGGAGCTGAGGGTCCAGACTACAGAGACGTTCCTGACGGAGACGTGGTTCTCAGTCTGTTCTCCAGCTCTCAGTGATTGGACTGCACGTCACTCCCCAGCCCCAGGAGTGAGGGGGTTTCTTACACACAAAAGCAGTGTGTCACATGAGACGTGTACTGACCTTGGTGTGTGTTGCAGCGCAGCAGCGAGCCCAGCACTGAAGACAAATGAGATTTAAAATAAACCAGATTAAGCTGTGATCAATTAATTCTGATTTTAAAAAGCATTTTTTCGTCAAATATCAAAGTGGATCAACTGAAGAACCCGCGGCCCGGCTCTCTCACTCATCTTCACCCTGCAGATGAGCTACAGCAAACAGGCAGGATGTGTTTTGTGGGAGGAGGTGCGAAAGTTGTTTTACAAGATTTATTCCTAGTGCTGTTTGGTAAACTTCCATTTTGCAATGTTTTAGGAAAAATGAAGTAAAGTTTTGCAAGTTTGAAACTTTCTGAGGTTATTTTTGTTTCTTGTCAGAGATTCTTCCTGAAGCAATGATCCTCCGCAGTTTATCAAACAGCTTAACAGGCCAAGCACACTATCGCTCTCCATCACATCTGAGCAGGTTTCGTTGTATTTGAGGCTCAGAGCATTCTTCAGAGTTGCCTGTTTTCTTCATACAGCTCAAATACATCCCGCTGTCACTGCACTCCTGCTGAACCCACTGCAGAGTTATTAAACCTGAAGCATTGTAATGGTTGTACTCAGGGAGCAGCCACAGAAGAGATGGTGGTCCCATTTTGCCACAGAGCGACTGAGACTGCGTCTTCTTTTCTCTCTATAGGTGAGTTCAGTGACTCTGTGGTTTCAGCAGTTACACAAATGTCAGTTCATGTGAATAATCAGTGCAAATAAAGCAGCTGTCTGTTCTGTGTGTATGTGTGTGTGTGTGTAGATACACAATTCAGGTATCAAGCATCAGTGCAAACAGCATGTATCAACATGATGACAATATAGGTGAAAATAAGAGTGTATAAAAAATAAGACAATGATAATATCAAAGAGCAAGGTATCTACATATACACACATTTACATACAGTGACTAATTGTGCACATGTATGTATAGCATATACATATATGTATATATACAGATATCACAGTATAACAGAGCAGCGGGGAGTGTGGAGGAGAGGTGAAGAGGCGTGTGCAGGCAGGATGGAGTGGGTGGAGAAAGGTGTCAGGTGTGTTGTGTGATGAAAGAACCGGCAAGACTGAAAGGAAAGGTCTACTGGACCGCGGTGAGACCAGCGATGCTGTATGGTTTAGAGACAGTGGCTCTGAGGAACAGACAGGAGGAGGTGGAGGTAGCTGAGCTGAAGATGTTGAGGTTTTCTATGACCAGGATGGATAGGACCAGGAATGAGGACATTAGAGAGACAGCTCATGTGAGATGTTTGGAGGTAAAGTTAGAGAGGCCAGGTTGAGATGGTTTGGACATGATCAGGAGGGACAGTGAATATATTGGTGGAAGGATGCTGAGGTTAGAGCTGCCAGGCAGGAGGCCTAGAGGAAGACCAAAAAGGAGGGTTATGGATGTAGTGAAGGAGGACATGCAGGTAGTTGGTGTGAAGGAAGAGTTTACAGAGGATAGGATGAGATGGTAGCAGATGATTTGCTGTGGAGACCCCTGGAGGGAACAGCTGAGAGGAGAAGAAATTCAAATACAACATATTATTTTTAATTAAAGCTGAGACAGCTTTGGGTGAAACCAGTGACGTTTCCTTCCGCCGATTGGCTAGTGTTCGTTGCTTAGGGAGAACTATCGGAGGAAGGGCCAATCAGAGGCAGGCCGGGTCTGTGGCGGAGTGCTTCGTGCGTGCTTCTGTTGAAACAGGGCAACTTTGAGAGCTGAGGCGGACCAAAGCAGGTCAGAGGTAGACCAAAGTCAGTGAAAAGAGGATCACAGTGGGCCAGAAGTGCGCCACTGTGAACACCCTGTACACGGAGGGGTTGTTCTCTGTTTAGATCTGTAAGGAGTTTATAACATAGCCGCTATGCTAGCGCTCAGGAACGGCGGAGAGACCCACACACCGCGCCCGCTGGCTGCCGAGAAACAGTTTCCCTGTGACACGTGTTTCATTGCGGTGGGTGCTGGGGAATACGGCAGGACTTGAATGCAGCAGAAACTCCGCCTCATTAGTGATGGGAAGTTCGGCTCTTTTCAGAGAGCCGGCTCTTTTGGCTCAGCTCCCAAAGAAGAGCCGGCTCTTTTGGCTCAGCTCCCAAAGAAGAGCCGGCTCTTTCGACTCCTGAACGGCTCTTAATTTAGGATTTTTTGTAGGCCTTTATTTTACCATAACTTTGCAAAAATTAATGGTTTGTGTGTTGAAAACCCTTATAATTGCCTAATTTTGTGCATTTATTCTGTTACAAAACCATTCTTTTGTTTAATATTTTAATCAAACATTTTATTGCACAAATTAACAAGAAAACTGCAAACAAATCCACAGAACAGAACCAAACTCAAGCAAACAGCATTCAAAAAAGTCAGATGCCTCAGCTTGGATGGACTGATCCGATTTCTTCTCTCGGTGAGTATCTGCCCTGTTTTTGAGAAGATTCTCTCGGAAGGAACAGATGTTGCCACAATACACAGTCTCCCCTCCATCACCTTCACCAGGCGTGGAAAGACTGAGGCCTTGGCCTGCCACCAGCTCAGTGGGTCTTCTGCTCGTTGGATGATGGGTTCCTCAAGATAAGACCTCACCTCCATTACAGCATCAGCTGTAGGATTTCTCCTTGCAGCATCTCCTGTAGCTCTTTCATCAAAAAGCCTCCAAACAACAGAGGTTTGTGGTTCCTCATCCACTTGGCCTTCTAATGGTGGAGCTGGCTGGCTGCTGGGGGTGCATTTGGTGCTGCTGCACTAATTCTCTGAAGTGCCTCATCAACAGCTCTGTTGTCACTGAATGCAAGTTTTTTAAACCTAGGATCCAATAATGTGGTTTCTGAGAGGACAGTGTTGCACTCCATATGCAGAAATTTTCGGTCCATGGCTGAACAAAGAGTTGCAACCAATTCTTTCACTTTCTGCATGGTTACAGTCTGTTGGTGTTGGGCTGTCACCCGCTGCAGACCTTTGCAAAGCAGGAGCATTTTTTAGGCTGTGACATAGCTGAAAACAGCAACTTTTAAAATTAAGCTTTTTTAAAGTATGTGGCATATTATACATGGCACATTATACTGTGTTGTTTCTGCAATGTATAATAGTGACTGAATGGTAGTAGAGAAAAAAAACAATGGTTCAAGGTACCTGTCTGCACTTATCTCCACAGTCACCTCCTCAAATGGTTGCAGGACGGTGCAGACCTCTTTCACCAGCTCCCGTTCCTCTTGACATAGAGCATCAACTGGTACGTTGATGAGGGCCAGGGTGGAGATGATGGCATCTTTTGTTTCAAGAATTCGTTTCAACATATAAAATGTTGAGTTCCACCTGGTGGCACACTCTTGTTTGGGCCTCAGTTCAGGCATCCCCATCTGGCACTGTGTGGACTTTAGCCTCTGTGCTGCAACTGTGCTTTTGTGGAAAAACTCCACAACAGCCTTCACCGTATCCACACTTGGTTTGACCACCTTCAGGGCATCTCTAATCATGAGGTTTAGTGTAGGTGCCAGACATGGGTGGTGGGTCCACTTCAGAATTTTTATGGCTTTGGTGATGTTTGCAGCATTGTCACTCACACAGCACACCACTTTGTCCTCTACTTGCCACTCTTTTGCCACTCTTACTAGCTCCTCTGCCAGGTTTTCTGCAGTGTGTCTGTCGGTGAACTCAAAGCAGTCCAGAAAGCAAGATGTCATCTTGTAATTTTCAATGAAATGGCAAGTGACAGACATGAAAGAGCAGGTTGTTCTGGAGGTCCAGCAGTCAGTTGTCAGGCAAACTGATGGAGCTTTTTTCCCCCTTTCTTGCCATAATGTACGTTCTGTGTCATATAGTTTAGCTATTGTTGTTTGGGACAATGTTTTTCTACTGGGTAGAGTGTATGTGGGATTTAAAGCTTTGACAAAACTTTTAAAACCTCTGTCCTCCACAATGGAAAAGGGTTGGAAATCAGTAGCTATCATTTTAGCCAATTCATCATCAATACTGTGCTGTTTGGCTGGGGTCATCTGTTTTGGTATAAACTGACTTATTTTGCTTTGAGTTGCAGTAGGAGAGGTTATACTTGCATGTGTGGGGAAGCCAGTAGATGCTGCTGTAGTTGCTGTTGTTTTGGGATGCAGCTTTGTGGCAGAACCTGCTCTTAAAGTTATTTTCATTTTGCAGTGAAGGCACTCTGCTTTGTTGTTTCCAGTATCTTTAAACTGCAGCCAGATGCTGCTTTGCTTTCGGGTGTCACTCATAATTTCAATACGCAACTACACGAGGCACTCACACGCTCTCCTCACCGCTGACAGACTATTAGACAGACAGACAGACAGAGAGATAGGGGGGCGCTCCACTGCAAGTTAGACAGTGTCCTGTTTTCACATAATGGTATGATCCTATATCCTCACATCTGATTGGCCGTGATGCTGACCAATCAAAACAAAGTTCTGCCTTGAGCAGAGCTCAGGCTGAGCACTGAGGTAAGCAGCGAAAGGAAAAAAACTGGGAGCCGACTCTTCTGATTCACTACAAAGCATCGGCTCTCAGAGCCGCATCTTTTGTGCATGACACATCACTACGCCTCATCAAGAACAACAACATAGAACCGGAAGTTCCAGTGTTCCCCAGCCATTATCATGACTTTTAAAGTTTTCTTCAGTTTCCCGATCGTGTTTCTGGCCTGCGCATCTGCAGGTGAGCTTTGGTGTGTGTGTGTGTGTAGTGACGCACACAGGAAATATGCTCCTGCATGACTCATGCCAGGTGAAGCGTTCACAGACGCCATGTTGCTTGTGTTGTTGAGAGCAGGGGCTGTGCAGGGGGCGACCTGCTGTCTCCGGGGCAGGTTACCAACACTTCAGTCAGTGAACGGCTCCAAATTAAAGTTAAGGCTCAGACACAAAAATTTAAAAGGAGTCAAGTAGAAAAAAGTGAAACCGATGCAAACAGAAAGTGAGAGCCACAGGTCGGTGTGATCTGTGCTGTGGCGCAGACTGAGAGCTGCTTCTGTTGGAGCTGTCACACCCCAAACCACCTAAAGCCATTACACCAGTGGAGTGGGAGCCGACCTGAAGTCAGACTGTTACGTGTTGTTTTACAGAGACGGGCGCTGGTCTGAAAACTACCAGCATCCTCGTTTCCACGGGCGGGTGGAGCTCAGAGACCCGGAGATGAAGGACGGAGACGCCTCTGTGGTTCTGAAGAACGTCAGCACCGCCGACACCGGGACGTACGAGTGTCGGATTATCATGAGCGGAGGACGCAGTGAGGCGATCGGGAACCTCATCAGCTTCACAGGCTCAGGTGAGTTTGTTGGATCAGGTGAGTTTGTGGTGGTGGGAGTTGTGTCCTCACACCTGTCTTCTGCTCTGTAGCTCCAAGCCTCCGGGACGGAGTGAAACCGGGTCAGCATCATAATCCAACAGTCGCTGTCGCAGTTGTTCCTGCGCTGCTTCCTGGCCTGTTTTCCTGTTTCTATCATTTCAAAAACAAAGTAAGTGTTTCCTCAGACGACCGACTCACAGACCGTCGAGCAGGACCTGAAACGTGTCTCCTGTTGCCCCGACATGACGTTAGCTTCCAAACAGGCTCATACTCAGCTTATTCCACAGTGAATGCACTTTAAAGCGTTGGGACTCTGCTGTGACCCTGAAGCTCTCTGCAGCAGCTACACGTCAAGAAGAAGAATGTTTGCATGTTGCACGAGATTAACCTGTCGTTCCTTTATCACCTGTTATATTAGACATTACGCACTTCATCGGACCGTAATCAGCTGTAACTGCATAATAAACATGTGTATGCTCGTGAACTCGTTGGCCTTTGTAATTAATCAGTTAATAATGTGGAGGAAGTTAGCTGTCGACAACACTGCGACACATCTGACATCGAAGAGAGAAGTCGCTCAGCCAGCTGCACACACACACACACACACACACACACACACACGCTTCCTGATCAGAAGAGCTCCAGCTAACTCCCTGGAGTCCCCCCCCCCCAACTTTATTGAGAACAAACAATTACATTCAGAAAGATGAACATTGAAAAAACCCCAAAAGTATAGTCTGGTATCTTGAACTTTAACAATAAATAAAAGTATAAAACCATAAAGTGCACGAAAAGTCAGGGTGAGAATAGTTGACACACAAAAAAAAGGCCTAAGCAAGTTACATTTCTCTAAACAATTCCTGAATTATGTTCACAGTGTGTGTACATTTCTTATTCTTTATTCTTTTAATACATTCAAAATAATTCTTGAAATCACTTTCAAAAACAGGAAAGAGGTCGACTTTTGGAAAACTTGGCTTTATGTATGTAGAATTTAGCAATTAAGATAATCAAATTAACTAGGTGTTGAAATTTCTTATCTTTATTGTTGTAGTATAGAAGTATATCTTTAGTTGTTAAATTGATTGGATTGAAAGGTGATATAAATAATTTTTTTCCAAAAATTCTGTGAAAAATTCCATTCAACAAAAAGGTGCCTAGTTGTTTCCTCTTCGGTATTACAAAATGTACAATTCACATCAATACTAATAAATTTTGATAAAAAAGTATTAGTGGGGTAGATGTTATGTATAATTTTATATTGAACTTCTTTAATTTTATTGGAGATGACAAATTTATGAGGAAGGAGCCATGTCGTTTTCCAATTAATGTCAGAGAAGGAGGAGGACCATACAAATTTCCCTCTAGGGGTGATTTTCCTTTTTTTGAAAAAATGATTCCTTATATGTTTATTTGCTAACTCCCTGGAGTGAACCTGCAGGAAGCAGGTGACTGACGGAGACTCCAGATGTGTGACTGCAGGATGTTGGTGTGAGTTGCACAGTGACAGTCCACTGTTGCAGAGGTGACTGCGCCCTCTGCAGGACACAGTGTGTAATGTGTCTGACTCCAGCAGCGACGCCTGTCACAGTTTGCTGCTGAAACAGAGACGACGGTGGAAGTCATGGAGTTTTTGTTTTGGGAAATGAAACAAACGAGTCATCATTAAGTGTGTTACTGACACGAAACACACACACACACTGATCCCATTAATACAGAGAAGAGTTGAAAGCTGATCTGACATCAGTCCAGTCAATGTGAATAAACAATCAGGTTTATGGACAAACTGGAGGAAATGAAACGACAGGGAAACGTTTTCATATTTCATCAACTGCAGGAGGCGGGAAATGATCAGACATGAGTGTCAACACAAACACACTGTGAACACACAGTGAACACTCCATGAACACACAGTGAACACAGTGAACACGCCGTGAACAGTGAACACACAGTGAACACGCCGTGAACACACAGTGAACACGCCGTGAACACACAGTGAACACACAGTGAACACACAGTGAACACACAGTGAACACGCCGTGAACAGTGAACACACAGTGAACACGCCGTGAACACACAGTGAACACGCCGTGAACACACAGTGAACACACAGTGAACACTCCATGAACACACAGTGAACACAGTGAACACGCCGTGAACAGTGAACACACAGTGAACACACAGTGAACACGCCGTGAACACACAGTGAACACACCGTGAATAGTGAACACACCGTGAACAGTGAACACACAGTAAAGACACAGTGAACACACCATGAACACACCGTGAATAGTGAACACACCGTGAACAGTGAACACACCGTGAACACGCAGTGAACACACAGTGAACACAGTCTGTTGAGGTGTAGTTATCCATTAACATATGACTGAGGGCATGTTCAGTACAGGTGTTGAGGTAAACCAGGTGGTCTCAGAAACACTGCAGCTGTGGTGGAAACTCATAACCACACACACACACACTGTCACCTCATGCCTGTTACTCTCACGCAGCACAAAGACGGGACATGTCTGGATTTCACAAACACTTTATTGTCACTGAAACAGCTGCAGATGAAACGTGTTGAGTTAAAGTTACATGATGCAAACACAGGACGTCCTGTGACGGCGGCTCGTCAGAGGCTGATCTTCACTAACACGCCTCTGCGACCACGCCGCTGACGTGTGTGTGGTGTGTTATGTTTGTACTGAGTGGCAGAAGCTACACAGGAAGTGATGTCATGACTTTGATTAAGTCATCTGGTGCTCAGTAATGAGCTGCCTCGCTCTCAGGAGGCGTGGTCACTCCCCAGGGCATGCTGGGTAAGTATTGTGCCAGCCACTCCCCCCAGCTGCTCCGGGGCTCCTCCACCTCTGCCCCGCCTCTTTTCACCTCCCAGCCCCCCACCACCCAGTCCAGCTCCTCTCTCCTCCCCCCTGCTTCCTCCCTCTCCTCCCGCAGAATCACACTGTAAGACTTTCTGGAAGCTCCTCCCCCACGCCGCTCGCCATCCAGCCCTTCGTCTGTCCCCCCTCCCCTCCTCTCTCCATCTTCTGCAGAGACCCATCTCTCCTCCATCACGTCTCTCCACCCACCTATCTCCTCCTCTTTGCTCAACAGACGATACATCGTCTTCTTGTACACTCCTCTCTCCTCCTTCCCTCCTCTCGCTCCTTCTCCCTCTCTTGTTTCTCCTCCTCCTCTTGGCTCCAGAGCGACCAGGACTCTTTCCTTCCTTGCGCCCTCCTCCCCTCCCTCCCCTCCCTCTTCCCTCTCCCTAGCTTCTCCTCCATCTCTGTGGATGAACAGAACAGAGCGATAAAGCCCCATCACTCCTCCGCCTTCTGCTGCCTCCTTCTCTTCCCTCCTGCTGTATGTCAGCAGCCTCACTCCCTCACTGACTCCTCCCATCCTTACCAGAGTTGCACTCAGGGGTCTGTACACCCTCCTGTACCAGACTACCAGACTCACCAGAGTCCCTAGTATACACACCATTGACACCACACACAGCAGCAGACACCCTGCGAAAAGCCAGATGCAGAACACCCTCACACCTCCAACCGCACGCCGCTGGCTGCTTGGGTCATCAGTCACCCACGAAGGAACTGTGCTGGGGAGTGTGACTACCTGGAGTTTTGGTGTCAGTGATGTTACGGTTGAAGGAACTGGTTCGGTTTCCTCAGCCGGTTGTTTTGGGGTAGCCATCGTTATGTTTGCAGGCTCTTCAATTGAGGGTTGGACAGCAGGAAGAGTGGGATGAGACGTGACGGTACGAGACTCAACCAGCTCACGTGTTACCACTGACACTGAATAATTTGTCCATTGAATGAGTTTGGTGAAGGACTGGTACCACGACCATGTGACCACTCTGTGGTACTCAGTGTGTGCTGGGGTAACAGCAGGTAACAGAGCAGTAGTAGCAGGAGGAGGAGTAATGGCTGTAGTAGCTGGGGCAGTGGCACCAGCAGTGCTTGTCTTGTAAGGACGGTCTGTAATCACTGGTTGGTTGAAGTCTCCGGTTGGACCTGATTTTGTCGCAGGTGAACACAGATCAGATTCTTTCAGATTTATAACAGGTGTACCTTTATGCTCCTGTGGAGAGTCACACACCTGAAGACACACAAACGAATCCCTCATTAAACACACATCACAGAAACAACCAGAGCTGTAACACACAAACCTTCTGTTAACAAGATAGTATGAGTCCTTCTGAGACTGAACTGTCTATCTTCTAATGGCTGGTCTTTAACGCCCTATGATGTCACTCTGTAGGTGACAGACAATGACATCACCAGAGAGCGCCAGGCTTCACAGAGTTCATTTCACCTTTTGTGGACTTGTTTTCTGTCACCTTTATTTTCTGTTTGTTGTACTCACCACACTCTCTGCATCACTTTTAATGAGAGGTCCATCCCGGGTGTACACATTGAGTTCGTAGTCGTCGAGGTACCTGCGCAAGTAATCAAGCGTACAGGAGCAGGCCCAGGGATTGGATGAGAGGTAGAGGTACGGCACCTCCTCTTTCTGGCTGAACCAATCATCTGGCATCACCTTGATCTGTAATGAAAGTCCTTATGCAATGAATGAAAGTCTTATCTGTTTAACCCGCCTTTATCTGATGGATTTCAGAGCTCGTGGTGTTTGTTCTCTCACCTTGTTGTTCTCTAGGAAGAGAGTCTCTATGGCAGGCAGGGGGTGGAGCAAGAGCTCGGGGAGGACCTTGATATGATTGGATGACAAATCCAGGATCTAGAACGTAAGACAGCCAATCAAAAGAGGATTGTTCTGTGAGAAAACTAAGAACAAAGAGAGTTCTGACAACACACCCTGAAACACTGACCTCCAGCTTGCTGAGTCCAGAGAAGGTGTGGTCGCTCAGATAGTGCACAGCATTGTTGTCCAGGTAAAGTTCAGTCAGACCTGGACAGGCTGTGAAGGAGCCGTCGGAGAGAGATGTAAGGCGGTTGAAGCCGAGTCGGAGAACGCTGAGGCTGGGCAGCATCGGAGGAACGCTGGGGGTCACTTCTGGAACCTGGACACACAGGAAGTCATGAAACCTTGTTCCTTCAAATATGTGAATCCACTGATTTGAGAGAATCAAATGCTGAATAGATAACATGTCAATGACTTCTGATTTCACCTGACTTTAGCTTTACTGGAGTAAAGAATTTATATTGTATAGTAGCAGACGGACACCTTGTTGCCTGTGAGGTCAATCTCATAGATCTCGGTAAAGATCTGGAAGGACGACCAGGACAGGCTGGAGAACAGGTTGTTGGGGAACAACAGAACCTAAAAACAGAGAGACAGTAGCGGAAGAAGAACATTTGGAGCTTCCTGTCAACCTGTTTATCTTATCAGTGTAAAGCAGGACGCTTGTGTTTCCGCTGAGGCCTCCTCCTGTCCGTCAAATGCGTCGTCCAATCAGGGTGGAGTCCAGCGATGACAGTCTGTTGTCTGTAACGGTGTGTGACACTACCGACCCCCTATACACTATGTGTTCTCATTGTGTCATGACTCCAGGTGACAGGTGTTGCTGCGTATTCCTGATCAGAAGTTTGACTTCTGTGCTGAGTCTCACTGGGACCTGGACTCGTCCTGGTTCTGCATCAGGCTACTCTGTAATTCTGCAACTCACATTGATCTGTTCTGTTGGTCAAGTTAAGATTCAGTTGTGTTATATATTATTAATATATTTAGACAATTTTATGTGACTTTGCTGTTTTTGTTTAATACAAACACCTTTTCTGAAGTAAATAAACTGTGTTGTGCTGTTACCTTGGTCGAGGGCTCTATCCCGGGTGGGACATTGTTGAAGCCGGCCGCCGTGCAGTTCTTCCTTGGGCGGTGGTCCTTGTCTCTGTCGCTGTGGCAACCGTTCACAGCTGTAACCATGGCAGCATTGGGCAGGAGGAAGAGGAGGAAGAAGAGCTGCATTCTGAGAAAGCCTGTCAGCTCCTGAAGGTCTCTCTGACTGTACAGGAGAAAACACAAAGTGTGTGCTGTGTGTGCGAGTAAGAGTCCGACTGACAGCTGCTGAAACTGGGAGTTCAGCTGCTTCTCTGTTGATATTGGGCCACTCACGCCTCTTCATGCTTCCTGAGTGTGTGTATGTTCGATAGCTGCTGCTGACTCAGCGTTTCTATTTGTGTTTGTTCAGTTTGAACTGCTGTGAAGCTGAGCTGAAGGTTCATCTGTTGAGAAGGTACAGATGAACCTCAGGCAGTGCAGTCTGTTGCTAGGAGACACATCACAGTGCTAAGTGTCGCTAGCATCCTTTATTAGTCTATGCCGTTTGCTTTCTTGCAGCTGGCAGTGACTGACACAGCATTAGTGGTTGTAAAACATCCCATAATATCTGTACTGATGTTTCAGTGTTCACACCTCATTGGCAGCAGGAGGAGGGTCTGAGTGATCTGGTTTGGAGTTTCTAAGTTCCTGTTGTTGGTTTTGTGTCTGTGCTGTTACAGGCAGCTCTGGTTCCTAACGGCCAAACGAAGCTGCTGCTGATGTTTCTGAGTGCCACTGGTGTTTTATGTCTGGAGGCCTCAACTGATAAGGACGCAGGTTTGTGTATGTGTGCCCTTTCAGACATTGATTCCAGAGTGCTTACTATTTATTCTTGTCCTGTTGTTTTGAGATGGCTGAATGAATTGGACTTCCCCTTACACACACCGTTTGAGGGTAGCTGTCTCTCTGCTGCCCCCTGTGGCCCCAGCAGCTCAGACCTCAGAGGAGCGGCTGAACTTCCCGCTCCTCTCTTCTGCCTGAGCTTTGTTTCATCCTGAGCTCCGTGAGCCCTCTCAGCCACCGTAGAGCTTACAGAAAAGCAGGAAGTGACTCGTGTTTTGTTCTTACTGACAGTTTATTGCCATCGTGTTGTCTGCAGGTAGAGCCTGAGATTGGTTCCTGATACAACAAAAACAACAACAGACACAACAAATCAACGGAGCCAGAGAAACAGCCAAGAGGCTCCGGCCAACAGGAAGAGGGCTGCACTGTGATGTCACATATTCTGAGGATGTGATTGGAGCAGAGGTGTTAGGGAAGGGTGGGGCCAGCCAATCAGTCAGAGTTCTAGAATGTTCTGGAATTCTGGCCGGTCAGGTTGTCATGGCAACCCGTGCCCCCCCCCAAAGCTCTAAAGCAACAAAACTAAACTGACGATGAGAAGAAAAACAATAAAATCAGCTTCATAAAGTAAAACAACTTTAGATTATGACTCTAACTTAACCTGGAAACACACACACACTCAGACGTTGCATGAGGGTGAAGAAGCTCCCTTTAGCAGCAAAAGATCCCAATATTGACACTTTATAATAATTATATTAATAATAGCAATGATGATGTGATGACATCACAAAGCAAAGGTCAAACATGAAGGCGGGGTTAAAATATTCAGGACAGGAAGCAAATGAATACACAAAGAAAAAGAAAACAGCCAATCAGAAGCCCACCCTGGACATAAAAAATGTTTTTAAAAAAATTTAGGGAATAAAAAACAAACAAACAAAAAACCAACACGAAGGAAACATCGTTTCCCATCAAGCCCGGCAGTGGCAGCAGGTTATCAAGATTGTCCTGTGATTGGTCGATTCCAGAGACAGAGCAAAACAAGGCTGGAATAAAATTCTGCTGATGTCATGCTTCTCTGGCCAAACACAATGGTTCTAGTGTTTTGACATCATCACACGGTGACTCACTCCAGCTGTGCAGCCAGAGGGAGTGCTCCCATTGGTTGGTTCTGACCTTGTGTGAAAAGGTCTTAAAGTCACGGAGCACAAAGTCGCTCCACTCGTCAACTCCCCACTCTGTAAGGGCAGGGGTAAGGCAGTGCCGCTAACTCCCGGCTCCTGTGGGCAGTAAACGCATCGTCATTGAGGGCAGATAACTGGTGCTGCATTCAGGTTGATGGAGGAAGTTGGAAATTTGTGGCCAGATGATCATTTTTACACCTTCCTACATTTCAGAGGTGCCATGAACACAACAACAAAAACAGAGCTGTATGCTGCGTTTAAAGACCAGCTCTGTTCTGCTCAGTCAGTCAATCTTCATAATCAATCAGCCTTTGTCGATCAGAAACGTTTGAACTTCTGACCGAAACTATTTCAACGCATCAGCAAAGACTCTGAGGTCAAGGCCGGCAACATTAGGTAAAACAAGTTCTCACAGTTAATATTTACAGCTCATTAAAAAGACATTAAACGCAACTTCACACAGGAAAAAAGCCACAAATTCCAATTTCCTGGCGTCACAGGAAGGCAGCACTTTATTCCCGGACGTGTTGTAGTTTAACACAAAGCTTCTCTTCTGTAACTGTCTCACTCTCCAACACTACTTTTCCCAGAGTTCCTTCCTCCTACAGCCCTACATATCCCAGAATCCATCATGTCTCTACATCTCCCATGTCAGTTTAATAAGTCATACAACTCCCATGAGTCACCATATGTCAGGCATCACTTACTTCCTACTTTTCCCACAATTGGCAGAGACAGTGAAGGGAGCATCCGTTAAAATAGATTCATCTTCATAAAAACATCAAGACAAAATAAAAAGTCAGGATACACTTCAAATATACACACAACACTTTCAAGATGTGCGTCTACAGGCACAACACCCCCATCCTCTGAAACCATGATCGTCAGCACCGACATCTGCGCCCTCCGTCTGTCTGTACAGCAGTGTGTCCGTCAGTCTTCCACAGGAGGCACCACAGAGCAGCTTTCTTTGGTTTGTAGCGCTCAGCGATGCAGCATTCAGGGTGCATGGGAGAAACGGTAAATACGAGCTCCCAACAGCTGGTTCAGGTATAAGAAATTAGTGAGTTATACGCATGATGCTCTGTTTTCCCGTTCAGTCAACAACACAACCCAATGCGACCCAATGCGACCCGACGGGACCAACACGATCCCAACGCGACCCCAACGCGATCCCAACGCGACCCCAACACGACCCAACATGACCCCAACACGACCAACACACACGTCCCAACACGACACCAGCACGACCCAACATGACCCCCCAGGTGTTTGTAAAGTTGTACAGACTGTAAATCCCATTCAACATGAATGCTGCCGTGGTTAGGCTAGGCTAAGCTAAGCTAATACTTTCACCTGTGCAAAACTTGGGTATGTGTAGCACTTCACATGTAGCATATTAGGCTGCAAAGGTAAACAGCCACTCATTGCTCCCTGCTCAGGCTAACTGACTAGCCCAAGCTGCACAGGCTGAACCAGGTTAGTTAGCCTCCTGGGCTAACAGTGGCTAAAAGAGAGGAGATAAAGCTCAAATCTGTTTCAGTTCAAACACCCACCTGCCAAAGAAGACGTGCCATCTTTCTTTATGTTTATCTTAAAATCTGCTTCAACACGAGACTCCTGCTAACAGCTAGCAGCTCTAACAGTGCCTCGTTATAGACGACTGATCAAACCCAGAATATGAGCGATCAACGAAATCAATGAAACTTAAATCACAATGTAAAAACTACCATCCTGACACAAAATGAAAGAATCCCCTTTTCCTAAAACAGTGTTGCTATGGCAACAGAAAAACCCACACTAACATAACAGCTAGGAGCAAGCTACTCACACACCCACCCACACACACACACACACACACACACACAGCAGGATTAAAGTTACAGGATGTGTGTGAAAGGCTGTCACGCTATTGTAAAGGTGCTGAGACACACACACTCTCTCACACACACACAGCCTATTCTCTACAGCATCAGGACCGACGTTTGTCCTGCAGCCAATCACAACCCTTGGAGGTCAGATGGGGGACTCCTTGTTGTTTTTGAGGTCCGGTGCACTGAACTGTCGTCTCATCCTGGGTGGGGTATTGAAGCTCCACCCAACCTGTGGTGGCCCCACCCCCAGCAACATGTCAGCAGGAGGGGGCGGGGCCCTGGAGCGTGGCAGGCTGTGGTAGTTGGGGTGAGGTCCGGGCTGGAATGGTGCATTGTGGGGGTTGAAGTAGGGATGGTGATGGTACTGATGATGCTGGTGTTGATTATAATGAAAGCCTCCATCTCTGTCCCTCCCTCCTCCTCGTCCCCCTCCTCTCTCCCCTCCTGGCCCTGGGGAAACGCCCCTCCTCTGTCGTGGTCGCCCTTGGTGACCACCACCGCTGCCGCTATGATGCTGGTCGCTGTCATAGTTATTGTTGCTGTGGGTGGAGCTGTCCAGAGAGTTGCGGCGGTAGCGGCGCTGGTGGTTTTGGTTGTTGCCCTGGTGGTGGTAGAACACACCCTGGTTACCTTGGCTGCCTTGGTTACGCTGTTGCCAGGCACGATGAGGGCTGGGAGTGCGCATGCGAGGGGGCGGAGGTAGGAAGGGGAGGGGCAAGAGAGCGGGAGACTGACCCTGTGGAGGAGGAGGTGAGGGTGAAGCTTTCCCCTCCACTCCTCCTCCTTCTGCCGCCTCTGTCTCCTCTCCCCCATCTCCCCCTCCTTCCCCCAGACCCAGAGCCTGGAGGGCGGCGCTGGCAGGTCCCCATGACAACCGGTGAGCGGGGTTACTCTTGAAGGGGAACTTGAGCTTGCACTCCTGTGGGGGGATGAAGCGTCCGGTCCCAGGGAGATGAACAGGGACAATGGGGGGGTTCTGACCTGGGGGGGGGACGACAGGAAGTGAGTCAGGTGAGTCGACACATCGACAGGTTCAGCAGCTGGTTTCTGATCATCTGAACTCACTCACATGGGTTCTGGTTCTGGTTCTGTCCTCTGAGCTTCTTGGTGATGTTCTGCTGCTGCAAGTTCAGGATTCGCTGCTGTTCCTGTTTCAGCCAGCGGAGGCGCCCTCTCCTGAACGCTGGGTCCTCCTCCATCAGTCGCTTCACCCTGACCTCCTGCTCCTGGGGCGTGTTGCTGGCCCCGCCTCCGTCACTCTGAGGACACTCGCCGTCTTTGCTGTTCACATCGTCGTCCTGCAAACAAGAAAGGAACCAGAGAGAAGGTTCAAAGAGCCGTTAGAGGGAGGCTGATGATCAGCAGCTGATGGAGAACTCTGTGGGAACACACCTGTACAGGTATGATGCTCTCCATCTTGATCATTCTGTCTCTCAGAGCTTTGATCTCCTCGTCCTTCATGTTGTTCTGTAACTTCACCTCCTGGAAGAAGACAGAAACTCAACTGATCATTACTCTCATTATTGATCTGCTGATTATTGATCGTCATTGATCAATCTGCTTCAACCCAAAGACTCTTCACTCACAACGCTCACATTTAAAAGGCAAAATCCATCAATTCATCATAAGTTTTCCTTCAATCGATCAGTCGGCCCATCGATCAGTCGACCCATCGATCAGTCGACCCAGCAGTGGGCCGAGCGTTTAGGCTGTTTGACTGATTGCAATGAGATGTAGTCCACCTTCAGGATGAACTTCTTTACTCTGTGTTTACTGCTATTGTTAGCATGCTAGCAGGCTAAACTCAGGTAAACATTACAGCTGCTAATCATTAGCATGTTAGCGCAGCTAGCATCGTTCTGTTTGTCTTTATGTAATCTGATCATTTGATGGTGAGTTGTATTTTAAACTCGCCTCCAGGATATCAGTCAGTTTATCGATGTGAGCCTTCAGGTCGTACACGTTCTTCTTCTCTCCTCCCTCCCCGCTCTCTCCTCCCCCACCGCCTCCTCCTCCCCCCTCCTCTGCGGGGGGGCTCCTCTCCTCTCCGATGCCCACGGTGTCGCAGACGTCCTGGGCCACGGCCCTCCAGCTCTCCCTCTCGTTGCCGTCCTTCTTGGCGTACATGCGACAGAGTTCCTTCATCTTGACGATGGACAGCGCTTCGATCTCCTGACGGGAGTGACGGAAGTCTCCCAGAGCCACCTGGACAGACACACACACACACACACACACACACACACACACATTTCTATTTAAAAAATGATCTGACATCTGAGGTTAGCATCCAGGCTAGCAGTTTCCCTTTGTTTCCAGTCTTTATTCTACGCTAAGTTAAACCCATCCTGACTGAAGCTGTTCTGGACATGGAGGACTCTGTGTGTGTGTGTGTGTGCTGACCTCGTAGCAGATCTCCTTGACTGCCTGCATGCGGAGGTCCTCCATGGTGACCCGCTTGGGATCTTTGCTGATCCTCCTCCTCTGAGGGATCTGATAGACTCTGAGAGGCTCCCTCCTCTTCCCACTGCTGGGCAGACCACAGCGCTTCACTATGGACTGCACCTGAAGACAGGTGAGAGGCAGACAGGTGAGAGTCAGACAGGGTTAGACAGGCAGACCAGTGAGAGACAGACAGGGTTAGACAGGCAGACAGGTGAGAGACAGACAGGGCTGGACAGGCAGACAGGTGAGGGGCAGACAGGTGAGTGTACCTTGTTGGCAGGTAGCTTCTCTCTCAGAGAGGAGATCAGCCTCCAGCTCTCCTCACAGGAACGTTTGTCCGAGTCGTCACCGCTGTCACTGTCTGCATACTGAACACACACACACACACACACTGATTACTGATCACACCTGTGTACCAGGTGACCTGCTGTGATCAGACCATAGACACTGACCAGCCTGTGTTGCTCCAGCAGCAGATCAGCCTCCTCCTTCTCTTTGCGGTACTGAATCTCCATGTCCTGCAGCCTGCAGCACAGAGCCACCGATCAGTCCAATCGATCAATCAGCCGTCTCATCTATCAGTCAATCAATTAACTGTCACACCAATCAGCCAATCAGGTCAATCGCTCATGAGCAGGTGTGTGACATCTTCACTCAGCTCACTGATTACTGATCTCCTCTCTACCTCTTCTCCATCTCCAGCTTGATGTCGATGCCTTGCTTCTCCAGCAGCTCCCTCTGGGCGTAGTTCCAGTCCTCCGGCTCCGCCTGCTGGTCGGCCGGGGCGCTGCGCTCCCGCTCCAGCCTCGCCTGCTCCGGGTGGTTGAACCGGAAGACGTGGTTCTTCCCCATCACGATGCGGCTGCCTAGCAATGGAGAGGAGGTTATCTACTTGTGATGTCCTCTCCAAAACAAAAGCACATGAAGTGCTTCACAATAAAAGCATGCTGTATACTAGCATTAAAACATCATAAAGGCAAATATTCGCATTTTTCTGGATCCTGAGAAGTTTCTGAAACACGACTGGTTGATTTCTGATGCAACATGTGCAGCGAGCAGCTAAAATAAGAAAGGTGGATCCAGGGACATGAGCTAGCTTTAGCAGGAAAGCTAACGTTAGCTTAGCTTTGAATCTATGATGCATTTCAATGACAGGACACAGAGACTGACTCAGGTAACTCTAACTCTGATGCTAAGCTAACAGCTAACACACAAGCGCACAGGTGTGGTTAAAGCTGTAGCGCTTTCTGTCACGGAGCGATGAGAGGTCAACGATGAAGGCGGCGGTTTGAATCCGACGGGCGGCACCTTGTTTGAGGACGACGGCTTCGGTGATCTGCTTCCCGTTAACGTACGTCTCCGCTCCGACCAACGGCTCCAGAGTGACGACAACTGCAGAGAGGACGAACACAACCGGTCCATGTGTGAGAGAGAGCACACACACATACACACACACATAGGGGATGACAGGGTCGGGGGGCCACAGGAAACATAGGTGAGAAGATGATGGCGGTGACGTCACCATGGCAACGATACCTGACAGATTTCCTGGCAGCTTTCACAGAGAGAGAGAAAGAGAGAGAGTCACTCACTGAACACACACACACACACACACACAGTCTCCAACATTTAATAACAACCACAGGAAGTGTTCAATGTAAAACGATGTTTTCAGATTTTTATATTTCTGTTCATATTCAGAAATATTCAGAAATGATCTGACTTCATCGACTCATTTATTGAGTTCATGTAACTCAGGTTTCAGCTCAGCGTGACAGACCCGCCGCCTCCCGACACGGCAGCTGAGTGTCGACTGTCACTGCAGCCACACGATTGGCCGGGTCAGATGTCAGACGCTCTGTGATGTCACAGACCTGTCTCACTGCTGCAGATCCTGTCTTCACCTGCAGGGTCAGGAAGCTCAGACAGACAGACAGACAGATGGGTGTCTCACCTTCTCCCTGGTCGTTGGTCTCACTCACAAACACACAGTGAATCTCTTTGATGAAGTGACCGGACAGTTTGATGTCCACGTCCTGCTGTCCCACCCTGACGCACACACACAGGCATCAGGTAAAGATCTGCCACATGTTTAAACCATAGTGATCAGGAGTGGTTAGCTGCAGCATGCTAACAGCGAGCTCACCTGGTGACGCCCTCCTTGATGTAGTACAGCAGACACTCTGACATCAGAGGGTCCTCGTTCAGGTTGACCAGGTGAGGCGTCTGCAACACAGCCAAACTTTATTTAAACCTGCTCGCTGACAATGAAACACGAACTAACTCGTCATCTGACCCCAGATCAGAGCCTGCAGACTCTCTGACCACCACCAGGGGGTGACGCCGCTCTGCGATTGGTCAGGAGTCTGAGAGGAAACCAGACGACCTCTGACCTCATTAATCACATGATCACGTTTATTTATTGATCTGACTGTTTCCATAATCTCAGTGAGTCTCAGTCTCCACTTCTGTTGGGTTACTGTGGCTGCAGTAACTTCCTGAACACGAGCAGCGGCGAAGTCAACTCACTCCTTTAGGGGAGAAGACGGCGTCCGCGTCCTCTTTAATGAACCGCCCATCTCCACCAGCCTTGAGGACTCTCTGGGCGAGAGACAGAGAGAGAGAGACGAGGCAGAGGCAGAGAGAGAGAGACAGGCGAGACAGAGAGAGAAAATGCCCAGGCAGGAGGCAGAGACAGGAGACAGAGGCCGGAGGCAGAGGGGGCAAGGCGGAGAGAGACGAGGCGGAGACAGGGGGTGAGGCAGAGACAGAGAGAGACGGAGAGAGAGAGAGACAGGCAGAGGCAGAGAGACGAGGCAGAGGCAGAGAGAGAGAGAGACAGGCAGAGGCAGACAGAGAAACCAGGCAGAGACAGGAAGAGACAGGCAGAGGCAGAGAGAGAGAGAGACAGACAGAGAGAGAGAGAGAGACAGGCAGAGGCAGAGAGAGAGAGACGGACAAGGAGACGAGGCAGAGGCAGGACAGGCAGAGACAGAGAGAGAGACGAGGCGAGACAAGACGAGGGCAGGGGGCAGAGACAGGCGGAGACAGAAGGAGAGAAGCGGGCAGGAGACGAGACAGGACAGAGGAGGAGACGGGCAGGGGCAGAGAGAGAGGCAGGAGACGGGGAGAGGGCAGGCAGGGCAGAGAGAGAGACGGAGCGGGGGCAGAGAGGGCAGGCAGAGGAGAGACAGGCAGGAGGGAGAGACCCGGGCAGAGGGAGAGAGAGAGAGAGAGACAGAGAGGAGACAGGGAGACAGGAGAGACAGGCAGAGACAGACAGGGGCAGAGACAGAGCAGGCGGAGGGAGAGAGAGAGAGGGCAGAGAGAGGGGTGACAGGGAGACAGGCAGCGACAGAGAGAGAGAGACAGACAGGCAGAGAGAGACAGACACAGGCAGAGACAGAGAGAGAGACAGGCAGAGACAGAGAGAGACACAGACAGGCAGAGACAGAGAGAGACAGACAGGCAGAGACAGAGTGAGACAGGTTTCATTGACTTCATCATGTCATCAACCTTAAATCCAGTTGCTGTGTTTCCATACTCGGCTCTGATTGGTCAGAGAGACAGTAGAAACTGTCTTTGCTTCCATGACTACACTACAGCTCCCATGAGCCTCTGTGGCTGTTGCCGTGGAGACAGAGGTGGGAGTCACAGAGTCAGACTGAACGTGACTGACTGAGACTCTTGAGCCCCTGATCGGACGTCTCCTGCTGAGGTGCACCCTGGGATGCGGTGTTACCTCTCCAGCCGGATGGACTCCGTCTTCCTCAGCTTCTCCTCCCACGTCTCGTTCAGCTCGGCGATGATCTTCTCCGTCTCCTGCAACAGCAACAGACACGTCAGCTCCGCCCTGCGACCACAGCGCCACATCACCTGCACCGCACTCTGAGCCTACCAGCAGCCTCTCCGCCGCCTCCTCCTTACTGATCACCTCCTCCCCTTCATCGCTGTCCTCCAGCAGGTGGGCGGGGCCAGCGGGGAGGTCGTCTGCAGACGCCGGCTCAGCACCTGACCAGGAAAACAAAGATGGAGGACGCGAGGCAGAGCAAAGATAAAGGACGAGGACATAAAACTCATTTCTGTCCAATGAAGATTCAGCACACCTGCAGGGGTGGAGCCATTCTCAGGTGACACGCCATTGGCTGTGAGGGCCAGCTGCAGCGGGGGGGACACACCTGCAACACCACCTGGACCGTTGTTGTTGACTGAGAGACAGAGAGAGAGAGATGGGCAGAGAGAGAGAGACAGGCAGACACAGAGAGAGACAGGCAGACACAGAGAGAGAGAAAGAGACAGAGAGAGAGACAGGTTTCATTTTAACAGGTTGGTATTTCAACTATGCTGCTTGTGTCAAGAACAGCTTGTAATTACACACACACACACACACACACACACAGTTGCTGTTGTCTGTAAATACACACCTCTGAACACACAGCACATAGACACACATGCCACACATACCATGTTTGAGTAACCCCCCCCCTCCACAACACACACACACCAAAAATACATTATACAACAGCTCAGTAGAGCACGTGTACATGACACTGTTGTTGCTCTGAATAACAGGAGCTAACAGGAACCAACAGGAGCTAACAGGAACCAACAGGAGCTAACAGGAACCAACAGGAGCTAACAGGAGCTAACAGGAGCTAACAGGAGCTAGCACAGGGGTCACCAACGCGGGGCCCGCGGGCATCAGGTCGCCCGCAACGATCAAGTGAGTCGCCCGCCGGTCTGTTCTAAAAATAGCACCAACCCAGGCGTTGCCAACACGTCGCCCAGTATCTCGCCAAGGGGTCAATAATATAATAACAATAATAATAAACACACAAGTTTGATTTGTCACTTGGTAAAACCGGTCTAAATTTCCATCCAATCAAAATTATAGGTGCCCCGCCCCCTGCACAAGATGAAACGATTGTTTGTCAACTAGCTGTCAATCAAACATTTGCACTGTGCTGCTGTCAGTCACTGGAGCGGGATGGGGGGACAGGCTGACCAGGTGCCACCGTGCCAGGCAGTTAGCGGGCTAGCCTAGCAACAATGACAGCAGCAGAGTTCAGAAACAGCCCTTAACTGATGGCGGGATCATTAAAGAGGCTCTGACCGCTGTGGCGGAATCATTATTCCGGGACCATAAACTTAAGACGGAGAGTCTGTCCGCTGTTGGTGTCCAGCTTGGTGCGAACACTGTGCCACGGAGGGTGTGTGCGCTGTCTGCGGATGCGGTCAGACAGCTGGAGTCGGACCTGAACAGGTGCTTCTGGTTTTCACTCCAGTGTGATGAGTCTGTGGCCTCCAGTGATACAGCACTGTTTTCATACAGATGCTGTTTGCACAAATGAACATACTGCTGTATGTTATTTGGTTTTTTGATACAGTATTCTAGTTCATAATTTTTTAGATAGAACATAGAAATAGAATACAACATGCACATGAATTTAAGTTATTATACACAATATGTGTTCTGTATTAACATTTTTGAATGTGTTATATGCAAAACAAGCGTATTCACTTGTTCTATATGGAAATTAGCTATGTGAATAAATGTTACTAAACATGAGGAGCTCTCCGGCACTTTCATTGTGTACAAGTAGCTCACAGAATATAAAAGGTTGGAGACCCCTGAGCTAGCAGTATATACCAGTGTGTGTATAATGTTGGTATAATGAGGTGTGTGTGTGTACCGGCGTTGTCCAGCAGCTCCTGCAGGCCCTGTGAGAACAGCAGGTTCCTCAGACGTTCCACTTCAGCCTTCAGCTCTCTGATCAGTTTGGCGTTGGGGTCTTCATTGATCACGGCGTTGCAGCGGATCTGTTTGGCGCGGTCGGCGTACCTGGAGCCACAGATCAGATCAACATGCATCAGCCCGGGCTGGATTACAGCTGGGACACATTGGCTTATGAACAGAGGGTCTGACCTCAGAGTGCTCAGCGTTTCCTCATAGTTGATGTCAGCAGGACTTAGAGCAGCGATCATGGCCGTCCGAGAGTTTCCCCCTGAAACAGACGCACACTCAGACCTGACGTCGGACGGTGTAACCTGCAGCTGATCAGTGTGTATCTGAGGTACGAGCTGTTCTTACCCAGGTTCTCCTTCAGCAGCCAGGTGAGAACAGAGTCTCTGTAGGGAATGAAGTCACTTTTCCTCTTCTTGTTGCTCTGCTGCGGACGACAGAACGACAGGAACAGGTTTGGTGTGTTTCAATCGATTTTCTCGTGTTATTCAGAACGAATGTCGGCCTTTTGTGTCGTCTACCATTTCAGCCAAAGCTGATATCACTTTCCCCAGCGTGGTCAGAGATTTGTTGATGTTCGCTCCTTCCTGCACACAGAAACACACACAGTCAACATGAAACACACATGCAGGATCCCATGAGATTTCAGTCAAGCCATCACCAGCGTGGCACCGGTGACCTCTGACCTTCAGTCGCGTGCCCCTCGCCCCCGATGAATCGGCTCGCTCACTTCCAGCCAGGTCAACCAGACTGATCTTGCTGACCTGAAGACACAGTTTCATCTTTTAGTACGAAATCTTCATTCAGATGATAAACCAGGGAAGCCAGGTCCTCATTCACACACACACACACACACACACACACACACCTTCTCAGTGTCCAGGCTCGTCATCTGGTCCCGTCGTTTCTGGGTGAAGACGATGGTGAAGACGGCATGTGACCTGGACGACGTCTCATTCATGTTGGTGGCGGCGACCGTCCTGCAGATCGACAAGTGAGATCACTGTTGATTCAGCTCTATTGACACTAGAAGAACTACAGTTCCCAGAATGCCTTTCTACAGCACAGACTTGGTTTTAAACTTGCTGCTGTCAAACATGAACGAGGGTTACCAGCGAGGCGGCACTGCTGGACATGTGCTGGGGTCAGTTTTTAGGCTAAGCAGCATCGACCAATCGCATGTGGGCTAGCTTTGGTGTCGTGCAGGTAAACAGTCTGAACGCACCGGCTGAAATGAAAATGTGTTGAAATGTCTGAAACTCTGAAGTCTCGGCCTCGACATCCGTCAAACTGACGGGAACCACTGAAACACTGCGTAGTCCCCAGAGGCTAAACCGTCAGATATTTCAGCGACCTTAGAGAGACCTCTAACTCAAGAACGTTCGTCCTCACGCTTCACGCTAAGAGCTTCAGCTCCTCAGATGCTTCAGCTCAACAAGTCACATCAGCCGACAAAGAAGAAACATGAAAACAGTCCGATGTGTTTGCTGAAGTCACTGCTGTGGATGCTGTGCGGTGACGACAGGAAGTGGACTGACCGAGCTTTGTTGCCGGCGTCCATCAGGTCCCTGATGTCTGAGAATCCGGTCACAGCCAGTTTGGAAAGATCTTCCACGTATGGACCCAGGATGGGATGCTCTCGGACCCGCAGCGTCCCCTGGGACTTCGGGTTTAACAGATCCCGGACCCGCTCGCAGTAGATCTCCATGTAGGACACCTGAAGGTGGAGGAGACGACAGAGTTCAGTCAAACCAGGCGGGTGATCGACAGACCGAAGCTTTAAAGCAGAGTGAGTTTACCTCCACCGAGTAGGTCAGGTCAGGGTCGGTGTTGTCTCCGGTCCTCTGAAACAAGTCCTCACACAGCTGGACGCAGAGACACAGAAGCAGCAGGGTTCAGTCTCCGTGAGGTGGACTGATGGTTGGTGACTGACAGTCGCTTTGACTCTTTACATTTTATTTATTAGTGATCCCGTGTCCAAGCCGAAGCTCGGGGTTTGGACGGATGAGCCGAACCTTCAGACTGACCTGAGGTATGATCCCTTCCTGCCCAGGCTCCTGTTTGCCCATCATGGTGTAGCTCTTCCCTGCACCGGTCTGTCCATACGCGAATATACACACATTGTAACCTGGAAAACAACAACAATGATGTCATCAACGTCAACAATTCAGCAACAGATATGTCTTTTCATTAGCTTTAGCATTATTATTTAGCATTTAGGTGTGTGGAACCACAGCTAATCACAGCACCGTAGCTCTGATGGATCAAGTGATTTCAGGTATCATTAGCATTATCACCATTAGCATCCACAGTATCCGTATTAGCTTTAGCAGCTGCATCAATGGGATTTTTAGCAATAGCATCTGTTGCATCATCGTTAGTATTAGCAGCATTAGCACTAAGACATTTAGCAATAGCATCTGTTGCATCATCATTAGCATCAGCAGCATTGTCTCTCATATCTTCAGCATCACCACTGAGATCTACAACGTCACTGGAGTTGTAGCATCATCAGTGACATCATCGCTCAGGCTGGTTGTTACCTTCGAAGGCGTGCAGCAGCATCTCCTCCCCGATGTCCTTGTACACCTGCCTCTGACATGCAAAGCCGGGGTCATCGGCCTGCACGAACACAAACACACCTGTCCGGTTATCACTGCTCCCGATCACCTGATGGAGACTTTCCTGTGTGTGTGACAGTGTGTGTGTGATCACCGTTGTGTGCGACCAGTAGGAATAGTCGAAGGTGAAGTTCTTGGCTCCATCTTTGGGCTGTTTGGGGTTGGAGATACCTGCAGATAAAGAGATGAAGTATCAAACACCTGAGGTGCTGGATGTGTGCTGGTCCAGGTGTGCTGGATGTGTGCTGGTCCAGGTGTGCTGGATGTGTGCAGGTCCAGGTGTGCTGGTCCAGGTGTGCTGGATGTGCGCTGGTCCCTGGTTGTTTTTGGCCTCTCAGTTTTAAAGTTCATGTGACGACTCCGACACTCGCTGACAAAGTGTTTCCACCATTAACACGTCCACAGTATAAATATCTGAGTGGATGCTGCAGCACGGCCTATAAATACCTTCACAGAGGTTCAGAGGTCACATGACAGACAGGGGCATTCTGGGATTGCTCGGGGCTGTTTTAACACCTCCAACCCACTGAGACTGAGCCAAGGAGCCTCGTTTAGCAAAGAAGCACAGCTGAGCTTGTTTATCAGGGTCACTTCAAAACTCCCTCATAGCCTCAGGGAAAGGACAGAAATGATGTAACGGAGTGAGGATAAAGTGATGACATCACCGAGGGCAGAGTCAGTGTTTACACACATTTAACCTGGTTATGTTGTTTTAAAAGCACCAGACTCCATTTACAAAAACAGTGATTTTAGCTCACAGAGCTCAGGAGCTGCGGGTCTACAGCTGCAGCAATCTTTTCTTTTGTTTGTGTTGTTTTGTGTCTTGAGTGAATCCGAGGTAAACTGTCAACACACTGACATCACACAGTGACACAAACAGACCAACAGATCAGTCCAGCAGGACGCAGCAGGCTGCTGTGGGCTCACAGCTAAATCACCCACTCTACTAATGGAGTCTGGTGCAGAGCCGCAGCTCCTGCAAGCTGGTGGGTTCATCCCTGTGTGTGTGTGTGTGTGTTGCGTCTTACAGGTGGTGTTTCCCTGCATCTGGATCACACACTTGGCGTTGCGTCCCGTCTCCCGGGAGTTGAACGGGCGCACTCGCACCACCACCTTCACCGACGCGCCCGCCATCACTCAGCTCCGCCCAACCCACCTGAGGGCAGCCAATGAGAGAGCAGAGTCACACACAGACAAAGCAAATGTCAGCACGAAATTAAGATTAAAGGTCCGCCGTCAGGTGCATTATGGGAAATGGAGGATCAGTGTTCTGCTCAGTTTATTACTCCTCCCTCCCTCTCTCTCTCTTCCTGCCTCCCTGTTTCTCTTGCTGTCTCTCTCTCTCTCTGTCTCTCCCTCTCTCTCTGCTTGTCTCTCTCTCTCTCCCCGTCTCTCTCTCCCTGTCTCTCCTCCTCTTCTTTCCACTCTTGGATTTTCCATCTTTCTGTTTCATCCCACATCTTGTTGCCCCCTCACTCCCTCCCTCCTTCTCTCTCTCTCTGCTCACTCCTCCTGGGCGTTCGAGCACCGCTCCTCATTCTCTCTCTCTCTCCTCCCCCCTCCCTTCATTCTTTCCTCTCTTCCTCTTTTTCCTGTTTCCACTTATTTCCTCTCTCTCCCTTTACATTCCTGTCCTCTGTGTGTTTCCTCGTCGTCGTGGAAACGTCTGTTCGTCTGTCCTTTGTCTCCTCCTCTCTCTCTCTGTCTGTCATTGTAAGCGTATGTCGAACGCCCATGCCTCAGGCCTTCAAACACACATAGTTAAAGAGTGAGGTCCTGCTGGGAAAACACCTGGACACATGCTGTGTGTGTGTGTGTGTGTGTATGTGTGTATGTGTGTTTATTACAGAATGCTGATGTCTACATTGCAGAGTACCAACACACACCAGCTGAGCGATAACATGACCACTGCCTTTAATCAGGCCACTCTGATTGGACAGAGACTGTCTGATGGGAGAGTGATGGATCACACAAGCACACAACACACACACGCACGAACAAACACACACACACAAGCACACAACACACACACACACACACACAACACACATACACAGAGTGAAATAATGAGTAACCTGCTTAATGAATTTGAAGATTAAAACATGACGAGATCAGCTGATGTTTCATTAATTCACACACACGCACACACACACACACACACACACACACACACACACACAAACGCACCCTGATGTCACTTCCTCTCACCTGAGTGTGTCTGACGCTTATTAACACATTCACCCTCAGCTGGACCTGTTTACCACTGAATAGCTAACATTAGCATGCTAACGGCTCACGGTGAACATGGTAACCATTATACCTGCTGCATGTTAGCATTTAGCTAGCTGCTAGCGTGACTACAGAGTCTTTATCCCTGTGATCGGTAACTTAACTAGTTGTCATTGTCACTAATTAAAGGAAAATAAATCCTTATCATCGTTAACGAGGTCTGAGGCTGTCGGAGCTCAGCTGACGTTAACGAACACCTCGTTACACAAATGCTCGTCAGTGCTGAATGCAGACCAACACTCTGTGTCACTCTGACACATTACATCACCAGTTTGACACAAAATGAAAACAATGTCGTGGTCAGACCGTAAGTACAGAGTTCTGCTGCACCGCTCTGAGGCGTCTGAGGGAGGAGACTCAGCACCAACCACCTGAACTGGGACAGGTGGAGCTCTGCTTCTCCACAGTGACGGTGCAGCTCAAGGGTCTCTGCTCTGATACAGTGGAGGAGGTCCAGAGGACGTCACAGATGGAGCTTTACAAGGTCACAGAGCAGGACTTCCAGGGGGAGATCAGAGCGTAGCAGGAGCTCTGGGAGCAGAGCATCACTGCACAAGGTCACTACTCTGCACAAGGTCACTACTCTGCAGGACGGAGGACAGGGTTACAGCGGCAGTCGGTTGTTAATGGAGACATCTGAGGACGGTCTGAAGACCTCTCCAGCAAATGAATGGGTGGATGGAGACCAGCAGCAGGTGGAGCTGATTTTCTGCCTTTAACCACCACAGAAGAAGAGAGGAGCTCAAACGATGTTTCAGTCAGGGGTGAACAAGTGTCACTGACAACACACACAAAGATTCACACATCATCATCATCACCATCATCTTCACCATCACCGGACTCTGCCATCTGTTTCCTGTTCAAGCGTTTCATGTATCTGACGTTCTCATTAGAACCTGAACTGATCATGACAGAGACGTAACCGACCTGTGACTGATTCACGTCAGTGACAACACAGATCACATGACGTCTGCGCTGCACGACCAAAAGAACATGTTTTACTTTGAAAGTCCAGTAAACACACACAGATTAAACAGCAGAGGAGTGTGTGTTTGCTCTGTCAACACAGTGGGAACGAACACACACACACACACACACACACACACACACACACAGACAAGATGGTGGACACAGATACTGGTTTGTACTCTAATCTCATTGTGTGTGTGTGTGTGTGTGTGTGTTTAGGTGAACAAGCAGCCTGCATACCACAGACCACGGGCAGGAGCGCTGACATCACAGCACAGGCATCCCAACACACACACACACACACACACAGACCTGCTCTGTGTGGTTGAACAGGCTCAGCTAGTTGTGAAGCTACTGTTACACACACAAACCAGCTGTTTAACCACACACACACACACACAGAGACAACAGCTACACAACATTGGTGCAGTCTGCAGACAGCAGATAACATGAGTGTGTGTTCTGTCATGTGACCCATGTAACCCCCCCATCACCACTCCTTATTGATTATTGATCAGTGAGCGAGCACATGTGATCAGTGGTGTGTTTGCAGACTGAGGAGACTCAGTTCAGTTCCTGTGTGTCGGCCTCTCAGGAGGAATGTGATAATGAATGGTCTTCATACCACACACACACACACACACACACACACACACACACACACACAGCTACATACACACACAACTACACACACATACACACACACAAATAGCTACATGCACACACACACACACAGCTACATACATACATACACACACACACACACACACAGCTACACACATTCACAGCTAAACATAGCCATCAGCTCGACGCCGACCGTAACACACTCCCACGTCTGTCTGAGCGACTCTACGTCCTGATGACATCACGCACCAGTGTGATGCGCAGCTGTGATTGGTCAGAGACGTCAGGTCTGTCTATCAGGTAAGGCGAGAATTAATGACCACTGATCAGCTGATCTGACACATGTACTGTGAGGTCCACACACACACGCACGCACACGCGCGCGCACACACACACACACACACACACACACACACACACACTGTCTTAATGAAGATGATATTGTCATCAGTTCAGTGTTGCCCAATAACATCAGAGCAGACTCCAAACAACATGCAGTTAAAAATACACACACACACACACACACTCACACACAGATAGCTGACATGCCTGCTGAGAGCTGCTGTAGCCGCGCAGGCTAACTTTAGCGTAGACGTGAACAGTGTGTGAGAGCTGTCTCATTATCCAAACAGGACACGTCCAAAAGTATGTGGACACTCTCGTACCTGTGCACATTCGCGGCTGCAGGGAGAGACAGGCTCAGGTGTCCACATACTTCTGGCCATGTCAGTGGACTCAGCAGCACTGAAACTCTTCTTCTGTGGTGTTTTTCAAATCTTTCAGTTTGTTTTGCAGATTTTTGTGTTTTTGTTAAATCACTGCTGTGTTTGATGTGACACTCTAACATTGGTCTGTTTGTTGTTTATTCATGCTTGTTTTGATGTTTGTTGTTTATTCATGTTTGTTTTGATGTTTGTTTGGTTTATAATCGCAGGTAATTCATGTTTTCAGTTTCCTGTGAAACAAACAAACTAAACACAACGCGTCACAGTCACTTCAGTCGTTCAACGCTCACGTTACGTTACTCTACGTTACGTTACCGGGGATGACTCACCTCTACCGGACCGGAGGAAACGGTGAGTCTCGTGGAGGCCACGCGCTGATCGTTTACACGGTCCCCATCTGACCGGAAACCAAACTAACGAGCTGCGCGCGGAGGGTTCGGCCGGTCCGGGCCTGTCGGTACCGGGACACACAGACGGCCGGAGAGTCAGAAAGTTGGGTGGGGGCGCTGCTGCCTCACACACTCTCTCTCACACACACACACACACACACACACACACACACACACACACACACACACACACACACACACACGCACGCTCGTTAAATAAAAGTTTGAACACTCACTGGTGTGTCTTGTCTCCTCCGGTGGACCGGCGGCGGCTGCCTCTCAGCTTCTCACGGTGGTGACGTCACCGTCCGGTAACCGTGAGCTTGGCAGAAAAAGTGAAAAGCTGGGGGAAAGTCGAGGCCCGCTGCTGCTGCTGCGGCCGGCCGAAAATCACGGCGGGTCCGGCGCAGCAAACTCGGTAATCCGCCGTCTGTCCGGCCGCTGACCGGCGGACGGGTCCCCGGGAAACCGAGAGAGACCGGAGGGAGTAACGGAGCCGTGAAGGAAGGAAAAGGAGAGAGCAGAGAGGGAAGAGAGCAGAGAGGCTGGCCGGTGGCCTGGCCGCGCGGCGGGTGTGTGCGTGAGTGCGGGCGCGTCCCCGTGACGGAGCGGCGCAGAGACCCGCTGCGCCCCGCCCAGACCCGCACACTGCCCCCCTCCGCACACACACTCACACACACAGCGAGGCCTCACTCCGACCGATATTCACTGACACCTGTTGGTCCGACAGCTCTCTGACACGTCAGTATCTGAGTAAAAGTACTCCGTTACATCACAGCACTGCGCCGAGCAGCGTCTCAGTAATCTGCGGAAGTTCATCAATCAATATCTCATTAATCCGCGTCATTAAAACCCTTCTATGACGTCATGACTGACCGGCTCATCATTTAAAGTTGTACTCTCATCTCAGTGTTATGTCACGCGATTTTTATTATCATCATTAGTAGCAGTAGTAGAGGCAGTGTAATAATGGTGATACGTTTATTTCTAACTGCTCAAAAAGTTTCAAAGGACAGACAAACACACACACCCTTCTACATATATGATCATAATCAGGCCTGCAGCTGATCAGCCAGAGAAGTGCCTGATATATAGATGTAGTGAAGGGACAGAGCCCTGGCTGTGCTGCAGGTCCAGGTGCATCATACAGAGCATTATAAATGTCATTATACGTCTATGGTGCAGACGCTCTGACAGGAAGTAGACACCTCTGTGACTTCCTGTTTTCTGTGAAAGCTGCTGAAAACTGTCCAACTGCAGCTTGTTGTCACCGCCCCTGCTGCCGCCGCCTGGTCCCATCCGCTCTCCGGCTGTTGTCTGGTCTGAAATGTTTTTACCGTGACGGAGTGAATCATCTTCTCCGCACTGACGATCTTTGGCGCCATGTTGCCTCTGGGTGACGTCGCGCTGGAACCGGACACACGCGCACATGAGAGCTGAAGGGAGCAGCGTCTGCCTGTCTGTCTGCCTGTCTCATGGTCTGTCTGTCTTTCTGTCTGTCTACTTCAGTTTCTGTGTGTGTCTGTAAAACATGAGGGGATGGAGTCAGGAAACACCTGTAAGACAGGAAACACAGACACACACACACAATCATTACAAAGACAGAAGCTGATTGTATGGATCAGTTTCATTATGTGTGTGTGTGTGTGTGTGTGTGTGTGTGTGTGTGTGTGTGTGTGTGTGTGTGTCTACATGTGACCTCTGACCTCCTTGTGATTGGTCCACACTGACTAATGATTTCCTGCTGTGATGTCATAGGTCAGGTGTGACAGCAGGGGGCGCCACAGTTGCTGTTCTTCTGAACATTCACTGTAACTGTAGTTAGAGTATTCAAGTAAAGTAGTGTTCAGTCAGATGTAATCAGAGCATTCAAAGTAACAGTAGTGTCTGAGTCAGATGTAATCAGAGTATTCAGAGTAACAGTATTCTGATCTCTGTGTGTCTGTGTGTGTCTGTGGGTCGTTTCCTGTGGGAGCCTCAAACCAACCAGCGTCCACTCCTCGTGATTTATTAGCAGACTCACAAACAAGTAAACAAAGATGAAACACATCATGGACATGTTTACACACACACAAACACAGTCTGACCTCGGTCAGTATAAAAGCTTCAGTTCATCAAAAGTCACACAATCAGCACGAAACAGATCAGCTGGGACTACTTTCAGCGGCGGATGAATCCATATTCAGTGCTGCAGTGAGTATTTGTGGGAGGAAGGTGTGTGTGTTCTTCTGTAACACCTGGACCCTCCTCAGTAACACCTGGACCCTCCTCAGTAACACCTGGACCTGCCTCTGAACACCTGGACCCTCCTCGTAACACCTGGACCCTCCTCAGTAACACCTGGACCCTCCTCTGAACACCTGGACCCTCCTCAGTAACACCTGGACCCTCCTCTGAACACCTGGACCCTCCTCAGTAACACCTGGACCCTCCTCTGAACACCTGGACCCTCCTCTGAACACCTGGACCCTCCTCAGTAACACCTGGACCCTCCTCTGAACACCTGGATCCTCCTCAGTAACACCTGGACCCTCCTCAGTAACACCTGGACCCTCCTCTGAACACCTGGACCCTCCTCAGTAACACCTGGACCCTCCTCTGAACACCTGGACCCTCCTCTGAACACCTGGACCCTCCTCAGTAACACCTGGACCCTCCTCTGAACACCTGGATCCTCCTCAGTAACACCTGGACCCTCCTCAGTAACACCTGGACCCTCCTCTGAACACCTGGACCCTCCTCAGTAACACCTGGACCCTCCTCTGAACACCTGGACCCTCCTCTGAACACCTGGACCCTCCTCAGTAACACCTGGACCCTCCTCTGAACACCTGGATCCTCCTCAGTAACACCTGGACCCTCCTCAGTAACACCTGGACCCTCCTCTGAACACCTGGACCCTCCTCAGTAACACCTGGACCCTCCTCTGAACACCTGGACCCTCCTCTGAACACCTGGACCCTCCTCAGTAACACCTGGACCCTCCTCTGAACACCTGGATCCTCCTCAGTAACACCTGGACCCTCCTCAGTAACACCTGGACCCTCCTCTGAACACCTGGACCCTCCTCAGTAACACCTGGACCTGCCTCTGAACACCTGGACCATCGTTGATGGTCCTTAATGAGGTTCAGTCAGTCTGGAGCATCAGGTGCTGGGACTGGAGGGTGGGGGTCCAGGTGCAGGAGTCCGTCAGGTGGTGTTCCTCCTCCTCATCAGAACCAGTCCCGACCTGAGGGACCCGCCCCTGCTGGAGCGCAGCGAGGAGTGAGCGTCCCTCATGTTGTTCCTGAACGTCCTGGTGGAGTAGTAGTACAGCAGCGGGTTGACCACGCTGTTGGACGCCGCCAGACACAGCGTCACCACCGCTGCCCGCTGTAGCGCCACCGTGGTGCCGCAGCTCCAGCGGCCGCACACGGCGTGCAGGTGCAGAGATCGGATCACGTGGTAGGGCAGAAAGCAGAGCAGGAATGTCGCCGTTACCATGGTGATCAGGTGCACAGAGCGGCGCCTGTTGCGATGACGGGCGTTTCCAGACACGCTGCTGCTGCGGATGCGGGACGCCAGGCGGCGAATGAGTCTGCTGTAGCAAACGATGATGGTGAGGAAGGGGAGGAGGAAGCCGAGCGCCAACGCCACGTAGTTTAAGATCAGGACACGCCCCCAGGAGGAGGGGCTGGACGGCTCGAAGCAACGAGGAGACCCCGCCCTGAGAGAGCAGAAGAAACACCCAGCATGACAAATAAACAAATAAACAAAAAACAAGTATTTACAGGAGATAAAAGAGATAAATAAATATAAGAAAATATAAACAAAATAAAAATAAAGTTTGCTGAAGGTTAACGGTGGCCCAGGTATCTGCTGTCCTCTGTCACACTACAGGGGGAGCTGTGGAGTCTCACAGCCTGTGGCAGCAAAGACTTCCTGTAGCCGTCGCTGAGACAACGAAGGAGGAGGAGGAGGAGCCAACCAGAGACCCTGAACCTGAGAGAGTCTGAAGACCTGCTCCCGAACACAGGAGATCTGTTCTACATGTTGCTGTTCTACGTGTTGCTGTTCTACGTGTTGCTGTTCTCCAGTGCTGGTTCCCGGCAGCTGAGATCTGTCACGCTGCTGCCGCCATGGTGCCGTGCGGCGCCGCTCCTCTGAGGATTGAAATGTTCTGTTTGTTTGTGTTCCCACGCTTCCCCGTGTTTACAGAGCGCAATGCAGAGACGGGACACGAAACCAAACAATAACAAAGAGAAGAGTCTGTGTCAGAGAGACGCAGATAAACACACGACCTGACGCTGATGCTCGTTGTTTGTCACACTGTTGTTGTTGTTTACTCTTTACACTGCATTTGTCTCTGAGCTCGGAGCCGAACATCAGGCCCGTTCCTGACACGACGGCGTCTGCGACACAAAGAAACCGAGGAAGCAAAGGACGACGAAAGTGGAGCGAAGCTGCGTGATCGGAGCCGGGTCGACACGGCGAGGAATTCAATAAACAAACGGTTTAAAAAACAACAAATGGGAAAAAGCGTTCTCCAGGAGATAAACAAACAATTCCAAGGTAACGTCGCACCAAGTCGCTAAAAGGAAACACTCAGGTCCAAAGTGAGTCATGGGAAACGAAAACATGTAAACATATAAACATATATACAGTATAAATATATAAACATGTAAACAGTATAAACATATAAACAATAGAAACATGTAAACATATAAACAGTAGAAACATATAAACATATAAACAGTAGAAACATGTAAACATATAAACAGTAGAAACAAGTAAACATATAAACAGTAGAAACAAGTAAACATATAAACAGTAGAAACATATAAACAGTAGAAACATGTAAACAATGTAAACAGTAGAAACAGTCGGTGAGTTCTGAACACAATAAATATTTGAAATGAAAACTTTAAAGGTTCGTTTTGAATCTTTTGAGTCAGCGGTTTCGGTCCCACTCACCTGTTCGTCACCCCATTGGTCAGGAAGGGCGCAGAGGACCCGCCCACAAACAGCCAGACTCCCAGGCAGACCAACAGGGTCCGAGTGGGTGTGGCCAGAGCGCGATGACGGAGGGGCTGGGCGACGGCGAGCCAACGGAGCACGCTCAGTAGAGTGAGGAAGAGGATGCTGAGGGAGGAAGAGTGTGTCATCATATCAAGACTGTGTGTGTGTGTGTGTGTGTGTGTGTGTGTGTTACCTCGTGTACAGGTTGACATAGAAGCCGTACACACACAGCCGGCACAGCCAATCAGGGAAGTCCCACACCCCTCCGTTGAAGTAATAAGCCAATCGCAGCGGGAGGGTGAGGGAGAAGCTGCCGTCTGATAGGGCGAGGTTCATCATGACCACGCAGGAGGCGGAGCTTCTGGAGGGGAACATGAAACCATGTGACTCTGCATCACGTGTGTGACATCACCCAGTGTACAGGCCATCGGCCTATCAGAGCTCAGCAGACGTTGATAATGGTCGTTACAGTCAGGTGTCTGATCACATGGGTCAGACACCTGCAGGCCTCGCGCTACATGGCCAAAAGTATGTGGACACTCATGTAAGAGGCTTTCCCAGTCTGCACAGACCTCCTGAGCTCCACCCAGATCCAGAACTGTGACTCTGCTGGACCTGCTGGACCTGCTGGACCTGATCACCTGACACTCAGGCTCAGGTGTTGCACCTGCTGCAGGGGCCTAAGTGTCAGGTCCTTTGCACCAGGTGTCCACAAACACTGCGTTCCAAATTATCATGCAAATGATATTTCTCTGATTTTCCTAAACAGTCGATGTAAATGACAGTCAGCATAATTTCAGCCGTTAGAGCGTAACTCCAGTGTTACTGAACTCCTCCAAGTGATAACACAGACTATAAACATATACAAACAGTATTTCTTTCACAAATAAGAAACTTCAAATGCTCTGTTCCAAATTATTACGCACAACAGAGTTTCAAAACAGTTACAGGTTGTGAAGAACTGAAAGTGCTCATTTGTTGAATCTGTCCAGAGAGAGTGGGGGAGAGCGCGGCGGGGCCGAGGCAGTGGCCTAACGCGGCGGCGGATCGGGCGCCGGCACTGCTGCTTTTTGTGGAGGCTCCACCGCCTGCCGAACCCGGTCCTTCAGGGAGGGGAAATATAGTTTTGAACGGTACAACAACTGACGGAGATAGCGGAGGAAATGACACGGCAGAGGGTCAGACAGGAGAGATAGAAGCAGCGGAGGAGATGGAGGCAGGCGAGCAGCAGGTACAGCAGGCAGCAGGTGACCAACAGGTGAAGGCAGGTATGAGGAAGATGAAACAGAAGAGCAGTGACAGACAGGAAAAGACTGACGGAACAAATGTTGGGCCTCATACAGACAACAGGCCCCCGACAAGGTTTACGACCTGAGGTCTGATACAGATCAAAGATTGCAGACCAACCAAATGGCTGCTCTCTTTGTCTAAGACCTGGGAGCCAGGTCACAAAGGTATGCAGGACACCTCCATCCCCATTCACTCTGCTGCCCCCCTGCTGGGTGCAGCCCCCAGTTGGACGGAGCCATTAGCATCCTGGCTGCTCCTTATC
>WARS01000063.1:2640332-2645627 GCA_008933995.1 Datnioides undecimradiatus | reverse complement strand
TTTATTTCATTTTTGTATTGTGGTTTCTGATCACTCTACCTGGAAAACACAATTTGTTTTAATTTGTCCTCGAGTTATAATTTTGTGCACTTTGTTTATTTAAGAAAGAAATCCAGACATGACAATGTTTGGGGGGTAATTATTTTGTTACAGTTTTATTGTTTCTGAACAAAAACTTTTATTATGATAAAATATTTTCTATTTACCTATAAACTTTGCCCAAATTCTACCCTGGGTTTTAACTAATGATTAATCCAAAGGAAAGATCACAAAAACACTTATAGGTCATGAAAATTCATTCAGATTTAGCAATTTGATGATGCATCCACCTTAATTATTAACAAGTATCGTTATCGGTATTGGTATCTGCGACACTGACCCTGTATTTACTTGGTATCGGATCGATACCAAATCTTGCAGTATCGCACACCACTCGGATCTGTGTCAGAGGAGTCTGGTGCATTTGAAGGCAACAGGTGAATATCAGCTTCAGTTCCCCGTCTGACAGCAGGAGGTGTAGAAAATAATCTGAGTTTTGTGAACAGTGACACCGACATTGATTGTTCAGGTGTCTAACACGTTTTGGAGCTGAGCCCGTCCACAGCTGCACATTGCTTAGATCAATACTCACGCTGCGTCACCAGACTGGGGGCGTGGTGACATACTGTCAGCGAAACACCGACTGTGGTTAAGTACCTACAATCCCAAACAACCCCGCCTGAAAACACCCGAACTGTCCCTTTAATACCATTCGGCATTACAGTTACCAACATTTCATTTTACAGAGAGGGAGGGAGAGAGACAGGGAGAGAGAGAGATTTTTGATTTTTCAAACGCTCTTTATTTACACGTTTTCAAAATAAATCCGAGTACAAACCAACAAAAACAAACAAGGTCATTCTGGTAACAACAAAAACACTGAGCAACAGAGATTCAGCGAAGCATGAGTCCAAAGATCAGCTGATTGTCAGCAACAGAGCAGAGGATGTTCTGGTGACACCAGATATCAACAAACGTCTGAACGTCACTGACGGCACTGTAATAATTAAAGTCAATGCGCAGTCTGGCCTTCACCATCCTGACGAACACGCTGCTCACATCATCAGCCACATTAGCATCAGTCTTATTCCTCCTGCTCACATAAACAGCCAGCTTGGCCTGTCCCAGAATAAAGTTCAGCAGCTGGCACTTGTGTCTACACCTGCGACTGTACCTGTATCCCAGTATGAAGACCTGCAGGGAGAACACCTCCCCAAACCTGCTGAAGACCTGCTGCAGCAGCAGGAACAAGGGGCCGAGTCTGCAGCAGTGCACAAAGCAGTGGAAGACTGTTTCCCTCTGAGGGCAGAAAGGACAAGTTTCACACACGTTCGGATTAACAATGGAGACAAATACATTGACAGCTACGCTGCCATGCAGAAGTCTCCACTGCAGGTCTGCAGCTCTCCTGGTTAGCAGTGGTTTATACAGCGCTCTCCACTCAGGCCTCACCTGCCCGCCGAGAGCCAGGTGAGCCCTCCATGGAGTGTCTGAGCGACCATTCAGTTTGTTCCTGTTTAAAACCTTCACCATTAGTCTGTACATGATTTTACCTGTCAATGTGTGGAAAGGGGCTCTGCAGGACTCGCTCAGTTCCAGCAGACACCCCGTACAGTTTTTAAAATCAGGCTCAATCCTCAGCTCTGGAAACGGGTCAGTGTAGTCAGGGAGGACACGGCCGTTACCGTGTGCAGCCAACAGGGTCAGCTCTGCCGGTGTCAGCTGATGTTTCCAGGTATTGAGCATCTGACAGATGAACCTGACAGAGCTAAACCTGAGGCGAGAGGCCAGAGCCGCAGCATCGTCCAGCTGTGCACCACACCGCTGGACCACATGCTCCAGAGTCAAGACACCTGCCGAGCAGAGCCGCGTCAGTGCAGAAGATCCCACTGCACGCGGGGTGGTGAAGCGGGTTCCAAAGACCAGCAGCTCCTGCAGCAGCCAGAACAGTGAGCTGCAGCTCTGAAGCCTCTCTTTGGTGAACAAGCCCCACACTCCAAAAAGTCCACGATAAAATCTCGGCAAATCCTCCAGTTTGTGACTTTGCAGGTCCATTAAAAACAGAGTTTCAGCCAGTCCCAAACCACCACACCTACCCAGAATGGTGCGAGTAATGGGTCTCCAGACCAAGTCTTTGGGACCAAACAGAAACCTCTGTATAAACTGCAGGCGAAAAGCAGCACCCCTGCTGGCCAGATGAACAAGTCCTTGGCCTCCTTCCTCCTTTGGAAGAAACAGCACACTCTGGGGGATCCAGTGCAGGCGATCCCAGAAAAAATCCACAATCACTGCCTGAACTTTGCCCAGCAGGTGGGTTGGAGGGTCCAGGCACGACAGACGATGCCAGAGCATGGAGGACACTAAGCTGTTGATGATTAAAACACGACCTTTAAAAGACAGTTTGGGTAAAATCCACTTCCACCTTTTCATTCTTCCTTCAACCTTCTCCAACATGTTGTCCCAGTTTTGTTGTACAGAGCGCTCATCTCCAAGGTGCACGCCCAGATATTTAAGTCCTGTTGTGTTCCATGTTAGCCCCCCCGGTAAAATCAGTTCCCTCCTTAACCCCTCACCAACAATCAGTGCATCACTTTTCCCCCACTTTACCTTTGCAGAAGAAATCAGGCTGAAGTCATTAACATTCGTCACTAAAACATCAATGTCATCCTGTTTGTTTACTAGGACGATCACATCATCAGCGTAGGCAGACAATTCAAAAACCTTCTCACAACCTGGGAGTTGGACCCCAGAGAGGTCTGTCCTCAGGCGGTGCAGGAGGGGCTCTAAGGCCAGAGAGTAGAGCATGCCGGACAGGGAGCAGCCCTGCCTGACTCCCCTCTGAACCTTAAAAGGAGCGCTCAAACCACCGCTAATCTTAAGTACACTCTCAATGTCACTGTACAAAACCTGGATCTTGGCTATAAGACCAGAGCTGAAACCAAAGGCTTTCAGCGTCTGCCACAGGTACTGGTGTTCAACCCGGTCAAAAGCCTTTTCTTGGTCTATGGAAATAAGACCGAGTCCACAGCCCAATGAACCAGAGAGGTCCAAAATGTCCCGAATCAGAGTGATGTTGTCAGATATCAGCCTGCTGGGTACACAGTATGTCTGGTCAACGTGAATGACCTGCTCCATCACTTTCCTCAGCCGAGTGGCCAGCACCTTTGAGAGCAGCTTATAGTCTGTGCAGAGCAGAGCGACCGGCCTCCAGTTCTTAATCTCCTGCAGATCTCCCTTCTTTGGCAGAAGAGTGAGGACCGCCCTCCTGCAGCTCAGAGGCAGTCGCCCCTTACTCAGACTGTCTCTGAGAACAAACAGTACATCGTCACCGATCACAGACCAGAACGCTTTGTAGAAATCTGCAGACCATCAATCCCTGGGGCTTTGCCGCTCTTCACATTTATAAAAACCATCTTTACTTTTTCAAATTCAGCAGCCGACCTTCAATAATGTCCTCTGTAACAGGAGAGACTGGCAGAAAGTCTTTGGAGAATAAAATCCCGACTCCACCACTGTTCCTGCTCTTATGGCTCAGAAAAGCCTCCCCGCTCCACTCCCTCCTCCAGTCAGACTCATTGTCAGCTGTGCTGTGAGTGTCCTGGAGAAAAACCACATTCAGTTTCTTGGAGTCAATCAAACTGAAGAGAGAGGCTCTCTTCACCTCCTCCCTGGCACCGTTAATGTTTAGAGACCCCAGCCTGATGTCGCACATGCTTGGAGTGAAGCTGCGTCCAAACAACAGAGAGGAAGAGACCAGCAGCTGGATGACGGAGAACATACCCCACAGACTACTCATCATCCGCGATCTGTGCTCGAACTTTCTGCAGAAGCTTCTTCAGGCGGAAAACCTCCTGTTCAGTGAAGGTGGGCCGCCCGATGTCGTCTGAGCTCTTCATGAACAGCCGGACCGAGTCGTGGAACAGCTGCAGGTCCGGGAAGAAGCTCTCCACCTTCACGAGCCTCATGCCCTTTGTGTCCTGCAGAAAGGCCCTGATCCTGCTGAAAGAGTAGCCGCTGCCCTGGTCGACCTGAGAGCGTCCGGCTGTTTCACAGTCGCTGCCCTGTGTGCTGGTCAGACCCTCCTCCGCCTCAGAGGGAGGACCCGTCTTTTTAGGAACCTTTAAAGCTTTCACATTGCTGCCTTTAGTTTCTGGTTTCTTCCTTTTTACTGCTGACTTAGAAAGTTCATCGTCTACCACTATGTCCTCAACACTGTCCAGCACAAACTCTGCCACTCTCGTCGCCACCTGTCCAATCTGTTCTGTTACTGTGACCTTCTGACTCTGCAGACTGACCTCGTCCTCAGTGTGGACGCTGTCAGGTCTGGTCCTGTCCTCCTGTCTGTCCTGTCTGTCCTGTCTGAAACCGCTCACTGTCAGTCCTCTGTTCATTTGTTCTGTCAGTCTTTTCCTGTCTATCACTGCTCTTCTGTTTCTCCTTGCCCACACCTGCCTTCACCTGTCGGTCATCTGCTGCCTGCTGTACCTGCTGCTTGCCTGCCTCCATCTCCTCCCCTGCTTCTATCTCTCCTGCCTGACCCTCTGCCGTGTCATTTCCCCTGTCATCACCGTCAGTTGTTGTACCGTTCAAAACTATATTTCCCCTCCCCGAAGGACGGCGGAGCCTCCACAAAAAGCAGCGGCGCCGCCGGCCGATCCGCCGCCGCGTTAGCGGCCGGAGAGTGCGGCGGGGCCGAGGCGGCTTCGGCCGCCCGGCTCTCCCCCACTCTCTCCGGACACGATCGGATGAGATGACCCTCCTTGCCACAAGAAAAACACTTCATAGTGTCGGTGGTAACGTGAACGGTGTAGTCAAAGTCGTCAATTTTGAATTTAAAAGCCAGGTTGAGACTCTCCTCGTTCTTGTTGAGGATCATCAGAACCTGCCTCCGAAACGAAACAACATGCTTTAAATGCGGCGACTTGCAGCCGAGCGGGATGAGTTTGATCGGGGACAGGAGCTGCCCGTGCCTGGCCAGCTCCTTCTCCAGCACTTCATTACGGATGAACGGTGGGACATTAGAAATGATGACTCGTTTGGCCGGGTTAACCAGCGAGAACACAGGAGTGAGGGTGTCTCTGATTACGACACCGCTCTCAACCATCTGATGCACCTTATCGGTACTGTCCACAAAGATCACCACGGCGCCGGCGCCGTTTACCGGCGAACCTGCTCCGCTCGCACCGTTTCCGGTCTGAGGTCCTGGTCTGATCGCAGTCTGGCGCTCCTCTCTGCTCAAACTGGATATTAACGGAC
>WARS01000063.1:2627832-2637832 GCA_008933995.1 Datnioides undecimradiatus | reverse complement strand
TCTGTGTGTGTGTGTGGCCACCAACAAATATCTACAGCACAGAAGGACTACATTTCCCAGAAGTCCTGAGATCTTCTAGCCTCTGGCCGTGGGTGTACTCAGAGTCATGGTGGACTCTGGACCATGGGACCAGTTAGGGGTCCACGTGTCGGGGGCGGAGCTAAGACTGCAAACTCAAAACTCACCTGGTTTGGTCAACTGTGGCCACGCCCCCTCCATGCCCCCAGCAGTGTGTAACCATGATGGTTGATCCAATATGGTCGTCGCTGCTCCCAGACGAACACGAATGCTCAAGTCATTGAGTTGCTAACAGGCGCTGCTAACAGGCGCTGCTAACAGGCGCTGCTAACAGGAACTAACAGGAGCAGCAAACAGAAGCTAGCAGGAGCAGCTAACAGGAACTAACAGGAGCAGCAAACAGAAGCTAGCAGGAGCAGCTAACAGGAACTAACAGGAGCAGCTAACAGAAGCTAGCAGGAGCAGCTAACAGGAACTAACAGGAGCAGCTAACAGAAGCTAACAAGAGCTAACAGGAGCTAACAGGAGCTAACAGTAGCTGTTAACAGGAGTTACTACCAGGAGCAGCGAACAGAAGCTGCTAACAGGAGCTAACTGAAGCTGGGAGGAGCAGCTGATGGTCATGAATTCAGATTTATTAAAGTTGGTAACGTGCAGCAGAACATTTGGTGAAGGCAACAACAGACGCAGAACGACAGTGAAGGATCCAGGAGAGACTGTAACACAACACAAACACACCTGAAACACACATCTGTGTGTGTGTGTGTATCAGTGTGTGTGTGCGTCAGTGTGTGTATCAGTGTGTGTATCAGTGTGTGTATCAGTGTGTGTGTATGTGTGTGTGTGTGTGTGTGTGTGTGTGTGTGTGTGTTTGTGTCAGTGTGTGTATGTGCGTGTGTTGTGGATGCTCCACACGTCCCCGTTCAGGGCGTTGGCGGCTCCCTGCAGCGTCCAGGTGAAAAAGGCGAGCTGTCGTCTGAAGCGATTCTCGTCAAAGCGTTGGGGGTCGGAGGTGAGCAGGGAGAGGTGCTCAGTGAGCGCGCTCAGAGTGTGGTCACCACGGCCGTGGATCACGTGACGGAACGGCGTCTCCACCACCGACACATACTGGGACAGGAAGTAGTATTCCACCTGGAGGAAGTGTCGCAGTATCAGCAGCAGTGTTTGCAGTATCAGTACCTTCATGGTGACAGTGTCGCAGTATCAGCAGCAGTGTTTGCAGTATCAGTACCTTCATGATGCGCGTGTTGAAGAAGCGTGCGGTGGTCAGGTCGTGCAGGTCGCTGTAGTCGATGGCTCTCTGCAGCGTCTCGGCGGCTCGGCTGTAATCTCCTCTGGCACTGAAAACCCACTGAGGAGACAAACCTCTGGACTGGAGACAGAGACAGAGACACAGACGCTCGTCTCCTTATGTCCTCTGGCTTGTTAGCACTGTGTTGAGAATTAGCACGTTAGCCGTCAGTGTACAGGGCGCAGCAGCTCACCAACTGTCCCAACACGGGGTCACTACATAACCCAACCTGATACATCAGATGGTCTGACCTGGAGAGCGACTGGATGATCAGCCTGTCATCAGCACCCACAGGCCAACTTTAGCCAATCAGATCACAGCGTGATGGTGTATTAAACGAGCTGTATTAAAACCCAGCTGCTGCTTTCTGAGTGATCTCTGGTGAAGTGGTGCGATCACTGATCCAGCTGCTCTCAGGCTAACGTGGCCTCGGCACCATTTGAAGGTCTTAGTCCACTAGAAAGGGGGACAGCAAACTGAAGGTGGACAAGTCTAGATTTCAGGGTTTGGGTGACGCAGTGACCCCTCACCAGGATAGATGGTGAGTTGCTGTATCTGGAGAGCTAACAGCTAACGTGCTAGCCACTGGGCTAGTCGTCTCAGTGGGCTCACTGGCCTGGCTCTGTCCCTGACACTGCAGTCAGTCAGACTGTGGCTCTGCGTCCCTTCAGCCTCAGCTCTGTCGGTCTGTTGTTGGACTCAGGTGTTGCAGCCTACCTGCAGCTCAGCAGAGTGTTTGTTGAGCTGAGCACTGAACTGCAGCACCGTCTGGGCGTAGGACGTGATGCGCAGCGGCAGGATGTGGTCGTGGGCCAATCGCAGCACCATCTCCCCCACCAGCTCCCCTAACCTCCGCCCCGTGACCCCAAGACGACCACCCAGCACTTCCTGTAGGCGGGAGGCGCTGTCCAATGGCGTGTTGACAAACGGGTACGCTCGCTCCTGTCGACACAGATGGATCTGATGACATCACCTGTCTGTGCACCCGTGGACCGTGAAACACGGCGAGGCTGAAGGAGTCACCTCAGTGAACCTGAGCTCGGCAGCTGGGACTCCTGCGAACGCCGTGAAACTGTACGCTCCACTGTTCAGATATAGCGGCTTCATGCTGAGGAGAGCCAAGACCTTATCCTCTTCTTCTCTTTCTCCAGGACTTTACAACATCATTGAGTTTTTAATGGTGGTGTGTGTGTGTGTGTGTGTGTGTGTGTGTGCCTCACATCCTCCAGCTGCCTCCCTCCCTCTCTGCCTGGCTGTAGATGGTCTGACCGCCATGTTTCGGATGCTCCACCTCACAAACACACAAACATCGTCACACACAGCAGCTGCACAACAGACGACATCATGAGACCATGTGACGCGCTGTCATTTCATGTGCTGATTGGGGTCACGTGGTTTGACTCGATGTCACATGACCATAAAGCAGCGCGGACATGTAAAATCAGAACCACATACATCGTCTGGTCACATGATCACCTGTCTGATGGCGGCATCCAGCAGGTCGACCAGCAGAGGACTGGTGCAGGCAGACAGGATGTCATCTCCTGCAGGCAGACAGACAGACAGAGAGACAGACAGGCAGGCAGACAGAGAGAGAGAGAGAGAGAGAGAGGCAGACAGGCAGGCAGACAGACAGACAGGCACACAGACAGGCACACAGACAGACAGGCATTTATTTCTTAATCCCTTTCCACAGCTGATTGGATGGCACATCGATTAAGGTCTCCTGTGATTGGCTGAGAGCTCTGTTACCCATGATGGCTTGGTCCAGGCTGAAGTAGGCTACAGCCTTTAGGTGGAGCATGGACAGGTAACCCTGGCAACCACAAGTTCAAAGGTCAGTGAGAGGACTCAGCAGAGACGTGACGCTGTTCCTCTGTGCCATGTGACGTGTTTTCTGCTCTGTGATTGGACAAACCTCCAGCCACTCAGTAGCTCCAACGTTCCCAAAATCTCCAGCGTCCCAGCTGACAAACAGCAAACTCCGCCTGGGACTGAAACCTGCAAACACACAACATGCCTGTTGCTGCCTGTTGCTGGCTGCTGCTGCCTGCTGCTGCCTGTTGCTGCCTGCTGCTGCCTGCTGCTGCCTGTTTATACCTGTTGCTGCCTGCTGCTGCCTGTTTATACCTGTTGCTGCCTGTTTATACCTGTTGCTACCTGCTGCTGCCCGCTGCCACCTGTTGCTGCCTGTTGCTGCCTGTTGCTACCTGTTTATACCTGTTGTCCCCTGTTGCTGCCTGCTGCTGTCCACTGCACTGTGTCTCGTTACCACCTGACATATTAACTCTAACAAAAGCTCACTTCACCATAGCAACCGCCAAGAGTGCCATAGCAACCACATGATGAACACCTAGTAACACATTAGCAATGGCCCTCAGAGCCACACCATCCAGCAGCATGTGTCTGGTCTAAGAGCCAGCACACCTGTTTCCAGGTGAGTCTTACCGTTCTTCACCATGGCAGAAAACGTTCGAGCCAGTTCCAGGAGGATCGCCGTTCCCACTCCAGATTTCACAGCTCCAGGACCCAACGAGTCCCTCTGGGCCCCCAGGATGATGTACTGGTCTGACAGAGAGATGAGGTGGTGTACCCTGGTTACAGACTGCCAGTTAACCCTTTCATTCAAACAGTGACTCTCTGCAGCACATGGCTCCACCCGACCCTCCAGGGAGGAGAAGATGTTGTTGAGCAGAACGGGCGTCATGACGTTGTGAACCGACATCTGGACCCTGCGCCCAGAGCTGAACTCTGGACCAACCACACAGCGCACATACGGCAGCCGAACCCGCCATGACGGAGGACAGGGTGGCCCTGACAGCTGGCTGAAACATAGAGAAATGCAGTGATGTCACAGTAACACCTGAGCAGGTAACCTGAGGGGGCGGGTCTCACCTGAGCAGCTTGGCGGCCACAGTGGCACTGATTGGCAGAGCCAGGATGTGCGGCAGGCCGGAGGACTGAACGGGCGGGAACTGAGTGTGATTGAAGGAGGGAAAACCAGGGGTGAAAGGGTCACCTGATCCCAGGTGGACCTGTGATTGGACGACGCAGACAGAAAAGCTGATTGGTCAGAAAAGCAAAACATGGAACGTGTGTGTTTGCGTCCGTGTGTGTTACGTGTTCGGACACAGCAGTGTGTGTGTTCAGTCCGAGGCGTCGGGGGTCCTGCGGCAGGTCGGCAGGGTCGGGGTAGATCAAAGCTCCTCCCGCCCCACTCCTCTCAGCCAACCAGACCTTCTCAGCAAAACTGACCCCGCCCCCAACACGCATCACCACCACACAGCCAACCGCAGACACGCCAGCGCTCTTCAGCCAATTGAAGTCCTCCGGACGGCCGTAGTTGGCGTAGACCACACCCCCCTGCAGAGGGAGACAGGTAAGGATGACGTTGTTACCATGGTGACAGACCCATCCTGTCTGCGCGCCTCACCGTGGTACTTCCTGTGGCGCTGTACGGACAGTAGTCAGACGGGTTCAGGGGAATCTGTTCTGAGATCAGTCCTGCAGAGTCCACCAGCCACAGAGAGCTCCTCTGAGACCTGCAAACAACAGCAACAGGTGTGCTCCCCATCTTCACCTCTGACATGATCTCTGCACCTGCACCCACCTGTGGGGGAACTGCAGTGTGGCGTACAGAGACTCAGTCCAGGTGTGGTCCATCTGCAGCTGTCTGAAGCGGCGGAGGATCTCCAAGGCCAGGGACGTTCCCTCTGAGGAACCTGGAGGATGACTCAGGTGATGAGATCAGGAGTTTCCTGTGGAGCTCCTCTGGGCTCAGTGGTTCCTACTGAAGATCTCACAAATAAACATGTTCTCGCTCCCAGTGTGTTAAATCCTGTAGACGAGCGTCTCTGATGCTCTACGGTGCAAAGCTCCGCTGTCAGAGTTAGCAACAGTGAGTAAACAACATCCTGTTAGACTTTCAAAATAAAGCTTCACATTTTATTTTGGAGTTTTGGATGCTGGAGGTGCAGCTGGAGTCAGACTCAACATGAAGGTCTGAAGGTGAGTTGGAACAAAGAGAAGAACATCTGCACACTTTCATTACAGCCTCAGTGAATACTGTTTCAAACTCAGTGTGACTGGACTCGTGTATGAGTCAGATGCTGCAGTCAGGACAGAGAGTCTGATCTCAAATCAATCAGCCTTCATTGATCCGGTCAGGTGTGACTCGTGTGTGAGCGGTGCAGCACCTCACTGTGTTGTGGAGATCTTCATCCTGCAGCAGCCTCTTCTTCATCTCCCTCAGCTCTCCCAGGTAAAGCCCCGCCCCACCCTCTGCAGGTGCTCTGGCCCCACCTCCTGGTTGGTCAACCTCCTCTTCCTGTCCCACCACCTGGGAGCAGTGGACCCGCCCACCAAACAGAGTGTAGGCCAATAGGAACCCTGAGAGAGACCACGCCCACGTTAATCACATTATCAGCTAATCAATGAGAGGCCTGTGTGTGTGTGTGTGTACCTGTGGTGAAGATTATGACCCCACACACACAAAGGCACAGGGTGACTCTCCAGTAACCACGGCGATATCTTAGGATCAATGCTGTGACATCACTGGTAGGTCCCGCCTCACTCTCGTCCTCAGCCTCCGATGTCACAAACCTCATTTCCAGCCCCTGAGCTCCGCCCACCTCCTCATCCTCGGACACGCCCACAGAGGAAGACTAGACAGAGAGGGAGGGGTGTGACCATGGTTACAGGTCAGAGAGGGAGGGGTGTGACCATGGTTACAGGTCAGAGAGGGAGGGGCATGACCGTGTGGCTCACCTGCTTTCGACGAGTCCTGATGGTATCCATGACGACCTGCAGTGACAGAGTAGTGTTATTACCTACTTCAGTGTCCAATCAGCTGCAGCGTCTGTCATGATGTATGTTGGATCTGAACATGTATGTTCGGTTCTAACATACATGTTTACAGTCTGTGTCATTAGTGCTGTGATGAACAACACAGTGGAGGAGCTTCATGTGTCCCAGATAAACCAGCTGTGCTTGGTTCAGAGGGGTCAGAGGTCAGCGTGTTGTTTGATCTGGTTCACTATGTAAACAGTAAGTAAACACACACACACACACACACACACACACACTCTCAGACTGCTCCAACTTCATGGTTAAGGTGTCCCTCTGATTTAAGGCGGTATTTCTGGAACAGACTGTGAGGACGATCTCTGACGTGAGAGGCAGAGAGAAACAGTTGCAGGTGAATGAAGGTGAGTGCTGCTGCGTGCTGAAGCAGGATGTTGGTGTGTGATTGACAGACAGCTGGACGGGACCAGATGACAGGACAAACAGCTCAGAACACAAAGAACTTTCATGGTTCAGTCCAGAAAACAAATGTGTCACAGAAACAAGTCGTTGATCTACCCACCTCGTTTATTCCTCTTCTGTCTGTCCGTCTGTCAGACTGTGTGCGTGCTCACAAAGTCCAGTCGCGCCCCCCCCCCAGGTCACATGACCTGCCGTCACACAGCTCCGCCTCCCTCAGCCATCCAACGGTTGAAGAGCTGCTGTGGAGACTCAACGTTAACGCTTCAGGCCTGTAGATGGCAGCATCGCTCCGCCCTGTCAGGCTGCACACTCAGCGCCTCTGTGAGCAGCTGCACAGGAAGTTAAATTGGTTTTAACGAAGAGCAGCAGTGACGAACACACAGACTGAGATGCTGAATGTCCTAAACACTCACTCAGGTGTTTATTCTACACACACCGTGTTACATTTGATTAGGACACGCCTCATTTGCATATTGTCATGACCTAATAACTGCCTGAATGTAAATCACTGGCAGTTTGCTGCTGCCCGTTCCCCTGCAGCCTCTCACCGCTCAACCTCAGACAGTGACAGAGCAGCTCAGCTTTGCTGCTGAGCTGCAGTCTAATCTGTGACTCCAGAGCTCGGGTCATAATGAACATGAAGCTGCTGAATCATCGTTTTCACCACACGGAGCGATCGATCAATCATTACTGACGATTGATACGTGTGAGTCAGTTTGAGCTGAAGCTGCTGAGAGTGAGGACAGTCTGATGTGAACAACATTTGACCACTGAAGCCTCAGTTTGTCGCAGTTTCGACGGTTTATTGAGTTTAAAAACAGTAAAAAGTATAAATTCAAAACGAACTACGAGCCCCAAACGATTCAACCCGCTGATTATATTTGATTTAATCGATTACATCACACAAACATCAATTTCACACAGGGAAGCAGATCACAGGCAGCAAAGTCTAGATCCAGAATCAGGACTACACCTGAGCCAGGACTGTCAGAGTCCTGATGGAGCCTGAACAGTTGTCAGAGGGTTTGACAGAAACACGTTGAAACAAGGAGCAGGACGGGGTCAGGCAGTCCTGGATCAGGATTTAGACCAGCAGAGTATGAGGGTACAGATCAGAGAATCAGGGTTCAGCTGATCCAGCAGGTGGCAGCACTGACGGTCTGCTGAGCTGAAAACACATGAAGCAGGTTCTCCTTCCATCTGACAGCTGCAAGACCAGAACCAGGTCCAGGATCAGTTACTGGGAACCAGAATCCTTCCTGTGTTAAAGAAGAGCAGGGACAACGTCAGGGTCAAGCTCACAGACCCCACGTCCTTACAACTGGTCTGAACTGGTCTAAACAAACATCCTGTCATTCAGCGAGATGATAGATGGCAGACAGGTTTCTGAAGGACCAGTTAGGTTCAGCTACACTATGGTCTGGACCCCCCGAAACCAGACTACAACTGGTTTAAAAAGGGAACTCAGAACTGGTCTGAAGTGGTCTGAAAAGATGTCTGAAACCAATCTGGTCTGAAGTGGAGTGAACTGGTTTTGTGTACTGGTCTGACCTCGGGCCTTCCTCTTGTAATAGATGAATCCAGCCAGAGATAAGACCAGACCCAGGATCAGTCCTGAGGCGCCGATGGCGATCTTGTTTCTCTCAGACTCAGGCATGGATGGGTCTGCAGACAGACAGGTAGAGAGACAGCCAGGTAAAGATGCAGGTAGACAGGTGGACAGACAGACAGGTAAACAGACTGGTGGACAGGTCTGCAGACCGACAGCCAGGTAAAGATGCAGGTAGACAGGTATACAGACAGACAGGTAAACAGGCTGGTAGACAGGTGGACAGGTGAGCAGACAGACAGGTGTTTACCCCAGTCAGTAATCAGAGGTTCTCTCAGGCTGGCGTGCTCCACCACACAGGAGATCTTCTCTCCAGACCTGGTTCAACACAAACAGAGTTTCTGTCACAAAGAGAACTGGACCTGGACCAAACCAGGCCAGGACCGAACTGGACCTGGACCAAACCAGGCCAGGACCTAACTGGACCTGGACCAAACCAGGCCAGGACCTAACTGGACCTGGATAAGGACTCACTTGGGCATGTACTCCAGGTGGGAGTGGATCTGGTAGTACCAATCCCCGTCTGCCAGCTCATCGGTGGAAGTGACATCAGAGGTGACTTTGCGTCCGTCCCTGAGCCAGCTCACGCTGATCTGTTTGGGGTAGAAGTCGAAGACGCTGCAGACCAACATGGCCGGACCTTTCCCAGCAGAGGGCGCCACAGACTGCAGCCTGACGTAGGGCTTCGCTGCAACACATCACATCATCATTAGCAGGAGGGTCAGGTGAGGAGTCAGGTGAAGAGTCAGGTGAGGAGTCAGGTGAGGAGTCAGGTGAAGAGTCAGGTGAAGCTCAGGTCAGAGCAGGGATCAGCTGCAGCAGCTGAGGTTGACCAGCAGGTGGCTCCTGAGAGCCTGTTTCCTCCTCAGACCCAGTTTCCTGTGTTAACCTGCAGCGAAGCCTCAGACTCAAACTGATCAGATGTTCAATTACTGCAGAACCTTCTGAATGGGACGATCAATAACCAGTCAGCTGATTCAGAGGGTCAGGGAATCAATAAGTCAATCAGCAGCATTGATCTGATGGTGTTGATCAGCAGCATTGATCTGATGGTGTTGGCTGCCACAGACACACAAACTCACCTGTCTTCGTCAGATCAGCCTGGAAGTCAATTTCAATGTTGTGCTTGCAGTACCTCTCCTTCTCAGCTCTCATCTGGCCCAGTTTTGAAGGATCACTGTTCCAGGCCGCTGCCTGTTTCACACCGAACTCAGTGTATCCAACAAATTTCCCCACGCTGCTGCTGAACCTGACGATCTCGTCTTTGTTGAAGTAATAAGAGTCGATGTACTCGACGTCTTTCATGTCAGTGGAGTTAAAATCACAGCGGGCCGCCCTAAATTGTAAAAATCCATCTGAAAACAAATGATTGATTAGAAACACACAGTGTAATGATCAGAGCTGAGTGTATTGATCTGTGTACTGATCGGTAGTGAGTGTATTGATCAGTGTATTGATCAGTGTATTGATCAGTGTATTGATCAGAGCTGAGTGTATTGATCAGTGTACTGATCGGTAGTGAGTGTATTGATCAGTGTATTGATCAGTGTATTGATCAGTGTATTAATCAGTGTATTGATCAGAGCTGAGTGTATTGATCAGTGTACTGATCGGTAGTGAGTGTATTGATCAGTGTATTGATCAGTAGTGAGTGTATTGATGTGTGTGTATTGATCAGTGGTGAGTGTATTGCTCAGTGTACTGATCAGTGTATTGATCGGTAGTGAGTGTATTGCTCAGTGTACTGATCAGTGTATTGATCAGAGCTGAGTGTATTAATCAGTGTATTGATCAGTAGTGAGTGTATTGCTCAGTGT